>JASANZ010002127.1:0-50162 GCA_030849805.1 Sergeia podlipaevii
CCCACCCTCCCAAAAAAAAAAAAACTGTTATGGGAAGCGGACAATCTGTCGCGGTGCAGGACCATCTGCAGAGGTGGGAGACGGCACTTGCAGCCTTAGAACAGGTGTCAGCCAGCAGCCGACGGATGATGGATCAGGACCGCATCTACGGCAGTAATATGGAGTCCTCCAAAATGCTCGACAAGCCTAGTGAGGAGGATGATGAACGTGCAGGCGCACGCCGCCCCTCATCGCTGGTGTCCTTCAACAATGCGATCAATGGCAGTGGCAACCCCAATGGAGGCCCAATCGGGGCTAGCAATGGCGAGAGTGCAGTGGGTATCAGCAGTAGTAGCCTTGGTCACACGCGCCGTAGCAACCAGGCTTCCCCAGAGACCCGCGGTATGGAGCCTAAGACGGGCTTCAGTTACACAAGCATCAACGGACAACAGATGCCGCAGGGATCTGGGGATGGTATGCGCAGCGCTGGTGGCGCCGGTTCAGCGACCGGGCAAGGTGCACGTCATACCCGCCAGCAAGTGTTGGAGATCAAGAAGACACGTGTGGCGCTCTTCAAGAGCTATGAAGCCGCGAATCCCGATGCGCTATCGGACGTTATGCAGTGCAGCCACTTTGGGGCGACTGCTGTGGCGCTGTCGTACCTTCTTGGCGGAGATAAGAACTGCAGGGATAGAAGGCGTCGCGTGACGGTAGAGGACATCTTCTTTGCGGCTCAGGTGCCTCTGCACATGCTGCACACTGGTGCCCCTCACCTGCCCGTGATGACTGACATTGTGCGCGAGTTTCTCGACGTGGACAATCGCTTTAAGGACGAGTACGGTCTTGAGGCGCTTCACCTGGACGTTTCTCCTACTGTGGGTCAGGTAAACCTCGGGCCAAACGAAGTGGGTGACCGCCAGACACGCATGCAGCTGCCCGAGTTCCGCCGCGTCATCACGCAAGATTGCGAAGAGGAGACGCAGATCATCCGCATCGTGAACTACGACCCCTACGTGCTTGAGCAGGAGATGCTAGTGGACGCGTACGAGGACGAAGACGATCTGAACTCTCCTCTTGCTACCTCCGTGCTGGGCAACCCACGTCACGTGCAGCGCCGCTTCTCACCTAACAACGACGGTGCCTACGCAGTCATTGTTGATGTGCGTAACGCGGTGCAACTAATGGTGACCATCGCGGAGGGAGTTGTGAATGACTCTTTGCACGTGAAGACTACTGAGGTGCCCGCGGCTTCTCTTTTCAAAGCGATGATGACGGCCGAAGAAGGGCACCGCGCGCGCGGGTTCATCCGCATCTTCCGCAAGGACTGTGTGCCGGAGATCACCACGGACGAGATGAAGCAGTTCTGGACGCCAGAGCTATGCAGTGGCAAGGTGCTTGGCACCACTCTGCAGGGCACCCATGCCAGCGTTATCTCCAGTCATATCAGCTCTCACATCGTGGCTGTCGCGTGGGCAATGCACCTGCTCGGTGGCGTGAGGCCCGGGACGCATGGGTATGGTAATGGCCTTCCAGTGTCAGATATCATACGCACTATGAAGTTCCCAGTCGAGATATTTCTGCACGGGGTGCTGCCGCTGGATCAAGTGTTCGAGTACGCACGAGAGTACATGAGGCGAGCCAACTACACACACGTGGTGCGTCTCTATCCTGTTCTGACGAAGATCTCGCGCGAGGATGCCGTGCCGACGATTTCGGTGTTTGACCTAGAGTCTATTCTCATTGATGTGCGCAACGCCAATGAAGACCCAGAGGAGCCTGAGCATGTGATGGTGATCATGTACAACGCCAGCGTCGCGCACAACGTGCTCTACATCGTCGACGATCCGCAGTGGTGTGTGCTGGCGGGGTACGATCAGGAAGCGCAGACCGCCGTGCTCATTGATGCTCATCCCAAGACGTTCTCGCGCACTTGGACGTGTCCGCTGGACCGCCTGCACAAGGCAATGACCGGCAATGGCTACATGGTATTCTCAAAGGCTGGCGTGCCGGCCTCGTCGCGTGGCAAGTCTAGCGAGTCCAGTCAGTGTGGCGGCTCTAGTGCTTCTGGCTGCGGTGAGAGGTGCGTGGGGGCACCACAGTCTATCGCTCCCATGGTGCAGGCGCGTCTGCAGCTGCTCGAGATGCAAGACTGCCTCGGCCCACGCTGGAACACGCAGACGATAGTCAAGAGCTTCAACTATCCTAATCTTTCTGTGATGCCCACTATTGTAGCAATGGCTTGCAGCAGGGTCGGTGTCCCCACCATTTTTGAGGATGTCATCCAAATGCTGCCATATGAAGTTTCTTCCTTGCTGATCCGCTACTTTACTCTAGAATCCCTTCACGTATGCCTCGTCAAGTACCTGCATCACAGCAATCTTGACAAGGACCTGCAGGTCACTTCATACCACGTGGGCGAGGTGGACGCAGATGGCAAGGTGGCGGTGGGAGAGCAGCAATTTGAGGAGCTCGTGTGCACCTCCATCGCAGATGACAACCACGTTCTTATTGTACACTTTCAATCCCCTATGTTGCTCGTGCATGGTGCCTCACATCCATTTGGTAGTCTTGGTATCGTTACTGACTTCAACGAGACAGCCAAGACTGTGGTGGTGTCGGACTGCAACCCGAACAGCTACCAACGCACTTGGACTGTGCCGTTGCACCACCTATACGAAGCTACCATGGACACTGATGTCACCCGAAAGCACCGCACTCGTGGCTGTCTGCTCGTCACTAGGAACTCGCGTATGGCAGGCGACGCCCTCGGCGTTGGCACCACGAGCCGCGGCTTCAAGCTGGAGATCCTTCCTGTGCAAAATCTGTTCCACGTCAGTCCCAGTCCGCACTTCCAAGGCATGTCCTTTGCATTTGCCCAACTCGGTCACTTTTACAGTCCGGAGGAGATCTTTTACGAGGCCTACTTGAAGACTGTGGATGATCAACGCCGCCGCGGCAGTCAGGCGTTTGCTTGGCGAGACGTGGATGTGACGTTGTCTGTTATCAACAGAAATATTGACGCTGCCTTCATGGCGCAGGTTTGTTCCAAGTTCTTGGAGTCCCGCGGTGCCCGCCAAAGCAGCACTTACAGCCGCCTGGGTAGCAAGAGCCTTTCATTCGAGCAGCAGCAGCAGCAGGAGGAGGAGGAGGGGAACCAAGACCACATTATTGTGGAGCGCCTGGATGATGTTGACACTGGGGATGAGCTAGTGGAGCTGCTCACGGAGGTCACCACCTCAACGAACACGGTCTTGTTGTTGAACTACGATGTGCTCAAGGCACACAATTTGTTGAACATGGATCGTAGCGTGGCATTGATCAAGAGCTTCAACGCTGAGAAGAAGCTTGTCGAGCTCTGGGATGCTGAGTACGCCGTGTTTGGCCTCTCCATCACAGTGTCGATTGACAAGCTGGTGGAGATTGGCGACCTCGAGAACGACGGTCGCAGTCCGTTTGGGTTCGTCAAGTTTACCCGCACCGCCGGCTCTGCGAAGAAGAAAGGCCTCATGAGGGCACCACTTTCGCAAGAGGAGGAGGCGGAGATGGACGCCGCTCTGGAGGACGCTAGCGGTCGCCGCAAGGATGGCGGTCCCACCTTTGTGTAAAGAGAGAAGAGAGAAGGGGCAAAGTGAACTAGTCACACGAGATGGGCCAAGGTCACCTTCTTTTTTTTTCCTGTATGCTTACATATTTATATATTTATATATATTTATATTTATATCTGCATTTATTTTGTATCGTATCTTCTCTTATTATTTTGTTGAAAACCTTGCATAGTTGGAGTGGTGTATTGGGAAGATATTGGGAGAGAGCATGCAATTGCGTTGTTTACGATGTTCTATATTTGTGTTGCACGTGGGTGGTTGTAGTACTGGACAGCAGAAGAGAAGAGAGACATAATTTTTTTTTTTTATGGAGTCAGAGGGAAGCGAGGCAGACGAAGTGTATACATCTGTAGCGCTAGTCTGCTCCGTACGTGCGTGACTCTTTAAAACTTCTCTTTTTCAAATATATGTGTAGCTTGTTTCCTTTCAAGTTTGCTTGCTTGAGGTCAGTCATTGTTTTTTTTATTATTATTATTTTTATGAGATTCTGTCAGAGAGGAGGAAACACCTAGAAACTATGAAGACACGTATATCTTGCCCACTATAAAATAAGTACCACTTCACTATTTTTTAGTACAGCCATTTTGTTGCCAATGCACAGATGCAAGTGTGCTGCTTCTTTGCCGACTCTGCCTCGCATCAAAGACTTTTTCTCTCTCTCTCTCTCTCTCTCTCTCGTTGTCTCTGTTTAGGTTTCTTTTTTGAGGCCCATTTTCTTCTTTGTGGGGTCTCAAGATGGCTAGCACGGTAGAGAGTAAGGGCACAGGTCCCTCAGCTAGCACGGACGAGTCGAAGATGGAAATTGACACTGTGGCCGTGCTAGCAAAAATGCAAGAGATCTACTGTAAGAACGTTCTCTACAATCAGCTGGAGTTTATCATGGGCAAGCCCACCAGCTCAGAGGGGGTAGATGGCTACTACGATGATGTTAGTTCCCTTGCTGACCTCTTTATAGAAGCCTCACACGAATACGACACTCAGCATAGCAAGGCCGGCGCGAGCACTCAGGACGCCGTTGGGGAGAAGGCGGAGCAGCACGAGGCTGGAAAGGAGGTGTACATTGTGAAGGCCCTTTCAGCTGCCATTAATGGCGAGCAGGATGACGAGGGCGCTGACACAGAGCCGGAGATCTCACTTGAGAAAATACGTAGCATGTACAAGGTTCTTCGCTCCTCTCTCGACACATCTCGCTTGGAGACCGCTATTGCAGTGGGGGCACTAGAGTTGGTAGAGCAGGAGCAGCGCAAGGCTGAGGCCGCAGCGCGAGAAGACCTTAAGAAGCAGCGACAGCAGTCGGCCACTGACAAGATGGAAACCAGCGTTACTGAGCGCAGGGCCGCAATGAAGGTGTCACCAGAAGAAATGTTCCGCATTGCACAGCTGGTGCGTAGCGGACTGGCGGATGAAGCGGAGCTGCTTCAGGTGCGCACGGAGGATGAGGACCACGACGCGGTGGAGCTGAACGAAGATGAGCCCAAGTTCTTGCGGCAGCTTGGCGTGAGCAGTACACGCAGGCGCATCAACTACAAGGTGCTCTTGCCCTCGCAGCAGCTACAGAACGCACGCACCCCACAGCACCGCCAGGCGATCTTAGACCGCTTGGCGCAGCGCCAACAAGGTGACCCTTCCAAGCTCACCAGCATGGAGCGTACTGCGCAGGCGCAGCTCCGCATCAACCAAGACCGGCGCGTGCTGGCTATGAGAGAGAAGCGCAGACGTGAGACCGAGGTCGATGCGGAGGCGGAGGCAGAAGCAGCCAGGAGCGGTGGCGCACGAAACGATGTCGCTGCTGGAAACAACAACGGTGGAGAAAGTGGGTTGTTGTTACACACAGAACTCGACGAAAAGCCGGAAGAGGGGGGGTTTCGAAAGCGTGACCTTCCCGTCAAACTGCCGCCCTGGATGAGGCACAGTTTTGGCAAGACCCCCCGCTTTGGGCTGCCGCAAACTACACAGACGCTGCAGGAGCAACGTCAGTCTCTTCCGATATACGCCAAGCGCGATGCCTTGCTAGCCTACGTAGACACACATAGCGTGACAATCTTGGTCGGCGAAACTGGCAGCGGCAAGACCACCCAGATTCCTCAGTACCTGGAAGAGCATGGATACGGTAAGAAGGGCGTGATCTGCTGTACACAACCACGCAGGGTGGCTGCCGAGACGCTGGCCATGCGTGTGGCTGAGGAGTACGGGTGCCGTCTGGGCGAGGAGGTTGGCTACACAGTCCGCTTCCGCGATGTCACCTCCTCCTTGACGCGTATCAAGTACATGACGGATGGTATTCTGCTGCGAGAGGCGCTGCTGGATGATAGCTTCCAGCGGTATAGCGTGATTGTTCTTGATGAGGCGCACGAGCGGTCCATTAACACTGACTTGCTCTTTGCTATTGTACGAAATGCACTTCGCAAGCACTCGACGCTGAAAGTGATGATCACATCGGCGACACTTGAGACGGCGAAGTTTTGCAGCTATTTTGGAGTCGATGCACCTTTTCTCATTGAAGGCCGCACCTTTCCGGTGGAGACGTTTTACCTGGAGGAGCCTGCTACGGACTACGTTCGAACTGCTCTTCAGACCGTTATGAAGATCCACCTGGAGGAGCCACCAGGCGATGTGCTCGTCTTCTTCACTGGTCAGGAGGAGATTGAACTCGGTGGGGAGTTGCTTTTCAACTGGCTTGAGACACTGCGCAAACAGGTGGACACCCCTTTACCTGACCTCATGGTGTTGCCGCTGACCGCGACGATGCCGCAGGAGGTGCAGTCGCGTGTGTTTGAGGCCACCCCACCGGGGTGTCGCAAAGTGGTGCTAGCCACTAACGTGGCTGAGACGTCCATCACAATCAATAATCTTTACTACGTCATTGACAGTGGCTTCTGTAAGCAGAGCATCTTTGACCCACACAAGGGCATCGAGCAGCTGAAGATTATACCAATTTCTCAGGCCCAGGCAAAGCAGCGCGCGGGGCGTGCTGGCCGTATTGGCCCTGGGAAGTGCTTTCGTGTCTACACAGAGGCTCAGTTTCAGGATGAGATGGTGCCGGAGACGGTTCCTGATATCATGCGCACAAACCTCTTTCATGTTACACTGCAGCTCAAGGCGATGGGTATCGATCTCTTCAGCATCGAACTCATGGACAGCCCTGAGCCTGAGGCTATAGTAGCCGCGCTTGAGAAGCTGCGCTACCTGGAGGCGCTAGACGACGATGGCCTGCTCACTCCGCTTGGAGGCAGAATGGCACAGCTTTCTATTGATCCCTCGCAGAGTAAGACGCTCTTGACCGCCGTGGACTTTGGCTGCAGTGAGCCTGTGCTCACTATTGTGTCTATGCTCGCCGCGCAGAAGCGTGGGGTGTTCTACCGCCCTCGCGAGAAGCAGGAGGCCGCAGACGCCGCCAAGCGACAGTTCGATCAACCGGAGGGGGATCAAATTACTCTCATGGCGGTGTACGATGCGTGGGTGGAGAATGGCATGTCAGAGGACTGGTGCCGCAAGAACTTCCTCAAGTACCGCATGTTGGTCGAGGCACGCGACACGCGTGATCAGCTTATGGAGATGCTGGCGAAGCGCAATCGCGTTATTTCTCACGCGAACGATCGCAATCTGACGGAGGTGCGTCGTGCCATTACAGCGGGGTACTTCTTCAACGCTGCAAAGCGCCTGGACTCACATACGCGATCGTACGTCACCATGGCGGATCGACGCGAGGTGTACGTGCATCCCTCCTCGTGCCTTATCGACGACCCGCCCAAATATGTTCTGTATGACGATCTGCGCCTCACCAAGAGGGAGTACATGTCTGAGCTTTTGATGATTGAGCCTCAGTGGCTGCTTGAGCTAGCACCTGCCTTCTACTCTAAGCCAAAGAAAGGAAGGAAGCTGACCCGCGCGCAGGAAGCCGAGCGCTTTACGCCCATACTCAAATCATGGGAGACTGGGAGCTCTTGGCGCATCTCAAAAATGCGGAAGCAGCGCAAGTGAAAAGAAAAAAAAAATGTGAGAGGGAGGGGGGCGAGCATGATGAGGAAGATGTACCCCTGTATTATGCGCCGTTCTTGTATCGATGTGCTGGCGGTTGCATTTTGGTTTGCGTTCTCTGTCGATGCGATTTAACTCAGAAGAGAGATCTGCTTTTCAAATGTGAGAGAACAAATACAATCACAAAAAATGATATCAAATTAGTTCAGGAAAGAAAGGGAACAGAAATAAAAAGAATTGTTTTGTAAGCGTACGAACTGGTTTACGTTTCATGATAGCTATTGATATGTTTGCTACTTTTTTTTTATAGTCGTCTGCGTGCATAAGTGCAATTTATGATTTCTCTCTCTCTCTCTCTCTCTTCAATTTATTTTATTGGTTGCTGCTCTACTCTACACGTGTGTATACATCCTGGATAGGTACTAGGGCCAGACCTATATACAGCTATTGGATATATTGGTATCCACTTTGGTACACTATTTTGTGATCGTAGATTGCCTTCATTCGTATACTTGCTTGTTTGTTATTGAGTGTGTTTTTGTATTAGATATTTGTAAAAAAAAAAAAAGGAAAATACAGCTTCTCCCTTCATATTTCCCTCCTTTTGTTCCTTACATTAAATCAAGATGCTCTTTCTTTACCCCACGCCCCAGTACCCGCGCAAGCCGATTGAGTACATCTTCAAGGGTCTGCACATGTTAGTCATGCTTATGCATGTAGTTAGCATTGTAGTACTCATTACGGATTTTTACTTAAGGCTCGAGTGTTCAATGCCGCAGTACTACACCAACTCGCAACTTGTGATTTCCCCCGGCATTCTGATGGTCTTTCAGGACTGCACATATAGCGGTAGCATCCGGCTTGGGAATGTGCGTGGCGAATCAGAAGTTGGGCTCGGCAACGTCGGGTACGGGCTGATGACTACAGCGCAGTACGTTACTGCTCTCTTTGTGTTAGAGTTCTTGCTGCTTGTCAACTGCGGCGTCGCTTCTGGTAACTACAGCACGGGCAATAGAAATCTTCGGATCGCCGGCATTCACGTCCCTTTCTATCACATCACTGTGGCATTTTCATACATTTACAGCATCGCGATCATCGTGACGACGTGGGTCTTTCAGCCCAATCGTATTTTCTTTATGAACGCGGTCAACTACTGCGCAAATCAGATGCGCATCAGCAACCCCTCAGCCCTTCTAGAGGCAGAATACAACAACTTTACCATCTTCTCCACCGCGGTGTACTGGCCCTTCGGAGCCACCTGCTTCGGTCTGCTCATTTACTTTTTCGCCCTCTCTGTGCGTGCATGGAACTCGAGCAAGGCGGGTGCAGTGCTGCTGTCTGAGGCAGATGTACCCTGGGAGAAACGCGGCCCCATGTGTAGCATCAACAAGGTGCTTCTCAAGCTGCACACCACGCAGCGAAACGCTATCTTGAAGGAGGCCAAGGAAGCAATGGAGGACGGGGGGGCCGTGCGTATTGTGCGATCCTATCAACTCATGACGGAGGAGGATTTTAACAAGCTGGTGCAAGCAATGAAGGATCAGGTGGCGGCCCTTCTCAAGGAGGAGCAGTTTAAGACGCTCTACGAGAACTTCGGCGAGCGCGAGTCGCAGATTGACGACGCCTTCGCGTGGCGGCAACGCCTCATGGATATGCCACCCTCCCAGGACGGCGATGAGTACATGGACCCGTACTACACGGACAACGACATGCACCCAGGAGACTACGCGGGGAACGTGTACTATAGCGAAGAACCGCTTTACCCAGGGGAGGGGGACTACAACGCTGAGGGCAACCCCGGCAGCCTCAAAGATGGCGAGGAAGTGGGATACTACGATGGCGACGGGTACTCGCCTCAAGCGCAGGACGTCGGTGCTGGCGATGCTCAATGGGGTAACGACGATGACTACTACGGCACCACCTATGGCAACGATGAGGATATCAATGCCTACCATGAAGATGGAAGCAATGCAGTAGGTGGCGGGGACTATGAAGACTACAATGATGTCGACGCGGAGGCGGCGTACCCGCAGGAGGAGGCATATCCCGATGAAGACAAAGAAGGAGGACATAGTCGCGGCCGCCGTAAGCACCGACACCGCAGGTATCGCAACCGTGATGAAGGTGTAGACGCGCTCGAGCCGGACCCTCGCTCTCCGGTTGTGGCGGCAGATTCCTTCACCCCCTCTGACTTTGTTGGCTCTAGCCATCGCAGCGGTGGTGTGGGTGGGGACGATGGAGCCTCACGGCGTATGTCGCAACGCAGGGCTGGACGTCAGGCGCAGGTGGAGCAGGACCCCGTGGAGGGTGACGAACTATCTGGCGGCGATTTTGGTAGCGGCATGGGAGATTTCTACTAGAATGAGGCTTCTTTCATATCCGCACCTAACTCTGTGCCATACATATGGCAGCGCGATGCTAGCCTCCCTCGTACTGGAGTATTGCTCGTTTGGTTTGATGCTGCTTTCATTCATTGGTTCATTTTTGCTGTTCTATCTTCTCCACTTTAGAAGTTTGTTGCCGTCACCACTTGTTACTCTATGCAGTAAGTAGGGCCCCTCTATATATTTTACGATATATGAAAGGAAGACAAAGATAGGAACGAGGGAGAACCGCAGTGGCGGGATGGTATTGGCGTCTGGAAAAGGCAGCGAACGCTGGAGATACGATGGACATCTTTTTTTTCTATTATTTCCGTGTGTATGCGTGTTTTTTTTTGTTGTTGTTGTTTTTTTATTGCTTTTTTTATTTTTATTTTAAAGCTGTTGCTTTTATAGAATCACTTTCATGTATGGGTGTGTCCACGTTTGTTCCGTATTGTCAATGCGTGACTGTTTACAATTTATCTTCAAGCGATTCTTATTCATCAATCGGGAGAGATGGACACACGTGCTACTGTAATATGTATATATATGGATGGATGGATGTATGTATCTCAGCAAGTGAACGCTGCTACTCACTGTACCACCGCATTCTTCCATTTTCTACTCTCTTTTCTCCTTTTTTTTTCCTGTTGCTAATTGTTATGTTTGGATATATTACTGCTATGAGGTCACATCCATAGGAGTTAGTGTGCTTGTGTGCGTGCGCCGTCCCTTTCCCCCCCCCCCTCCCCAAATGAAGCCAACACTGGGACAGTGCTTCCCCAGCCCTCTCACTAGACAGTGGCCATCCACGGGCAATTCTGTGTCGTGTGAATGTCAGCAGCTATACGCGCTTGTCTCCCTCTGTTGCTGCCTGCCCCGCACCCATCTGCTCGTGCTTCATCAGGGTCAGAGCAACAACATGGTGACCGCCATGCCCAAGGGGCCCAAGTACGTGGACTTTAAGATCACTGCACGCACGACGGAGGAGGATCTTAGTGCATTTCTCATACGGGCGGAGTCCGCCAGTAGCACGGCCCAAGGAGGAAGTGGCGGGCGGCGACAAACTGCCGGAGGGAGTGTAAACGCGGAGGACATGAATGAGTCTATGTTTGGCTCTGTGTTTGAAAGTCCTTTCTCCCCGCGATCTCGCCGCACTTCCACTAGTGCCTTGGCGTCCTCAAACGCGATGGTGTTGTCTATGGCCAGGTCAGGTGCTCCTCTTGGTAGTAGTGTTGTCGCTCCTGTGCAGCGGCACGTTGTGGTGGTGTGTCTGCACGGTCTCGCGCTTGCCACCCCCGCGGTGGCCGCCCTCGTTCTAGACGTTCTCATGTTTGGACAGGTAGCCATGGGCCAAACAAAGATTCGCCGCGTTCTGTCGCTGCGTATCGTAGCTTTCAATGACTATCGGACGTACATGGAAACCCTGTCGGAGCCGCTGCGAGCAGCCTTCGCAGTCTCTACATATATGTCTGCAGCTGCCATGGACAGCGCAGCGGTACTCCAGCAGAACGACCCCACTACATCTAGTATCGTCAACAAGCGGTACATGATGGAAGTGGTGACGTCAAAAGATGGCACCGATCTCGTGGAGACGGTCACGATTGCGGCCAGCGTCATGCGATATATGCGGCACTTGATACTGGTGGTGCGCGGCAGCATGATGAACGTTATGAGCGAGGGGACTTACATCTTGAGAAAGATCCCTGCTTTGGTGACCCTGGTGAAGGCAGCCGCCATGCTGTTCGCTGTAGACGATCAGGCCTTCTCGCGCCGCTCGTCCCGCTTAGGTGTGCGGAGCCTCACAACGACGGAGGCGCAGGCTCGAAGTGCGTCAGCCGCGACTAGGGAGAGGGCGACATTAAGTGGAAGTCACCAGTATGATTCCAACAGTCCTGCTCTCACCGCTCGTGCGTCGAACAAGCTGAAGGACACAACGAAGAAGGGCATCGTCAGTTTCGCGCATGTGGTGGTGTCTCCGTCTGATGTGATGTGTCTCCTCCCGTTTATGATCGGTCACCTTCTCTCTCTGCGGAGGGACTTGCCGCCACCGCAAGATATAATAGAAGCCGCTTGCATCCGAGTTGGCGGCTTACTCGGGGTCTCTCCACTGACAGATGCCTTTCGCGTGCAACGCAACGCCAGTAGCCTGATGAACTCTGTTATGCAGGATCCAAGCATGTGGGATGCCAAGGCAGTTGGATGGGGCCTCAGTCGACGGAAGCAAACGAGCGCGGCTCAACACTGGGGCTCCACGCTTGATGCGCAGGGACCTGCCAACACGGTCACAGAGGACCTGACCGCTGGGTCTCTCAGAGCCTCAAATGGGGGGTGGCACTGGCAACGTGGCAGCAGCCCGTCTGTGCCCACAGCGGCTACAATGGATTGGAGCACGCGCAGTCTGCCCAGTGCCAGCGCACGTCACACCCCACCTTCACTCAACGACGCATCGGCAGCGAACACTGGCCCGGGCCGGGGCGTGCTGCCTGGTATTCACATTGATGAGGTGCCGCAGGACGTGTACGAGTACCTCAACTACTGCGAGGTGAAGGAAATGGTGAGGGCTACCATCATAGCACGGAGTGCTCCAGCCCCGGCGTAGAAAGTAAAAGATGAGAGGGGGGGCTCTTCTTTTTTCTTTGGCAGTGATCAGTCTTGTGTTAAGTCTGTGAGTTCCTTTCCCCTCCCCCCTCCCCCTCTTTCTTCTTCCTCTTTGCCTACATTTATAGAATGGCATTAGTTGATGCTGGTCATTTGATGTTTGCTAAACCTTGTACAATATGTGTAAGAGGGTATTGTTGTATATATATGTGCGTGTGCGTGTGTACATCTGCTTCCTCTTGCTCTTTTTCTTTTTCTCTGTTCCGTCGCGTACTGTTCGTTTTTTTTTTTTTTTTTCTTCTATACATATCCTGGCATAGCGGGACGCATATGCGCCACTCAAAGAAAAGACGACAATAAAAGAAAGGTGATGGAGAAGTGAGCTGGTGCAATACTGGAATGTTTGGTGTATTCACGTATTGAGTTGGCACAAAAGGTGACTCTCACATATTTTTGTAATGCATGACTACCTTTAGGCTGGTCTATTGGGTGGTATTTTTTGTTTCCTTTCATCCTCTTGTTTCTCTCCCTTCTCTCTCTTCTTTCTCTTTGCTCTTTGTTTTGCTCTACGAATAGTTTTGCCTTTTTGTGTCACCATCTGACGCTCATCGTCGTCACAAAACAAAGAAGACTATTTTTTTTAAAAAAAAAAAACTTTCTATTTTTTTTCTTTATTTTTCACTATCTTCACAGCGTACAAATGAGCATTTCCAAAGATAACATTTGGGCACATATGGCAACGCCACCAAGCACGCCGCCCCCACGCTTCTCAACGCGCTCGGGAACTTCGCTGCTATCCTCCCTCTCCAGTGACCAGAATATAGAAACTTCCACTGTCAAAGGCGGTGGTGCTCAACCGCAGGAAGAAGAGAGGCGTAGCCACTCACTAAGTCATCACACACACGGCGCACCGTGCCACACCCTCCGTCTCCCGGCGGAGGAACCCATTCACAAACTAAACACAGACCAGTCCAAGAAGAGGTCAGGCAAGCAGCCTCGCTCACTCAACGACCACGACGACGATCTCCTTGGCACCGACCAAGTCGGACCCAACCAGCGTACTAGCGCCAGCTCTGCCGTCGCCTCTGCCACCTTCTCCACCCCGCTGCTGCCGCTGCCGCCTGCAGTCACCACACCCCCGACGGCCTCCGCGATACGACTGCGTGACGGTGCAGCGCACAAGAAGTTATCCCCGGTGCGGTCCGTCGTTTTTGATCCTCTCACAGTGCAGCGTGAAGTACTGAAGCACATGGAAGCCACACTTTTGAAGCATGTAGAGCGCTTCTATACCTGCCTAGAGTCCCTCAAGGCCAGTACACGTGGTTCGGTTCGCAAGGGCTTGCCGCGAGGCGTTGATAGTAAAGACGAGGTGGATATTCTCGTCAAGACAGTTACGCTAGCATTGCCTTATCCATCTACGGCCGCGCAGCAGTTGAGGCCGCCGCTGGCAAGCCTCATGAAGTTCTTATGCAGGCTTGATCACCAGACCCTAGTACCTGTACGCAAAGTGTTCGCACTGAGTGACCTCCTGGTACAGCAGCAACAGCAGACGACCCGCTCTCTTGGCTCTCGCATTCCTGTAATATCTGAGGGGAGCGAGGAGGAGGCGGATGCAAAGCGCCTGGTGGAAGAGCAGCGCTGGGCACCAGATGTGGGTAAGGTCGCACACACCATTGTGATGTACGCACGGGAGTACAAGGGCGGAATGTGCACGCTCCTTGATGTCTTCCGGGCCGCATGGGACGGCAGTAAGACGAGGGCAGCCACGCTAAGGGGGGCAGAAACTGGCAAGCTACAGCATCACGGCGATGGCCGCGACTTGCTTGAAGCGTCTCAGATGTCGCAGATAGTGTGGCAGCTGTGCGAGGGCCTCAGCTTCTTGCACAGCGCGGGCACTATACACGGGAACTTGAAGCCCCAAAACGTCCTGGTAACGAGCGAGGGCCCTAAAGTGTTCATGACCGACCATGGCCTGCCCATGTATCCGATTGCACTGCTGGACACATCAGTCACTGGTGCCGAGCACGCGGCAGCCGCGCGGCTTTTGAATGCCGGTTATGTTCGAGTGAAGAGCGTCGCTGCATTGCTGGCGCCACTCGAGGCTGAGCGTCGCAAGAAGAAGCTTATAGCTAAAGGTAGCGGCTACTCTTACCACAGCAAGCGCGAGGACTCGGCAGAGATGACGGAAGTGGAGGAGATGAAGCAAGAGCTGATCATGGTGGGCCACTTGATAGCACCTGAATGCACTATAATTGTATCTCACAGGGGTGTGGACGGCGGCGAAAAGGAGTGCGGGACTTCCCATTGGCAGTCGCGAGAGGGAAAGCCTAGAGAGGACGAGCTGTGGGTATGTGAAGCAAAGCGTTCTGCAGCCAGTGATGCCTACGCGCTGGGGATCATCTCATATCTTTTGCTGGTGGGTGCATTCCCGCCTTTACCCGAGCGCACGGTCATGTTGTCCACTGACACATTCCTTCCACCATCGTTACGCGGCGGCCCCAGCGCGCGCCCCTTTACTCTCGGCATCCCTGAGTACGGCGAGCACTTGGCAACCCCTGCGCTCGTGTGGATCCTCAGTCATCTGCTTCATCCTCATCCTGACGAACGCGTGGCACTCAAGGAGCTGCTGAGAGACCCGTACTTGGGCCAGTTCAATGAAAGGAGGTTGTTGCCGCAGAGGCATCATGATCACCGCACGCTGCAGAAGCTGGCGGCGACGGAGAAGCAGGAGCCTGTACAGAGGGTTACTTTGGGGGCTGCCATGTGGATAGCGCTCCTGTTTGTGAGGCTCAAGCGCCGCCTCGAATATATCCGCATCAAGCGGATGCTTCACATGCACGCAATTTATGTTTCTGCAGTCAAGAATAAGGCCACCACCACCACCACTAGGTCGAGCAGTCAGCAGAAGGTCCCGCGCTCCTCCTCTTCTGTGAACCATACTGTGTATGCAATGAGCAAGGTGAGGGAAGAGAGGCCTCCCCGCAGTGCATCTGCTACGGTTAAAGACAGGCGGGCAAGCAGTGCGCGAGTGCCTCTCGCGCGCGCGCCATCATCGTCCTCGCCTGACCCATTGCGGTACTACGGCGTCACGGAGGGCATGAACACCAGTCCACGCAGTGTGTTGTCAACTAGGCTCAGTGACGGTAGTCATTCAAGCGCCACAATGGCAATGAAACCTCCACAAATCGCCATCACGCCCTTTCTCACTTGTGCTCTTAGTGCTTCAGCGACTGCCTCAGAACGAATGAGGGTGAGTGCTGAAGGAGATCACAGAGAGGGCAGCGAAAGCAGAACTGCTACGAGTGCAACAAGGGTGCCCACGTGCTTTCCCCGGCTGTCACCGAGTACTACAGATAGCTCTAGCAAGTCCTCAGACGAGTTTCAACAGACTTCTGAGTTACAGAGAATTGGCTAGAGAGATGAAAAAAAAAAGGATGAAGAAGAAGAGACGATGGCGAGATAACATACACGATAATGCCCAAACGACATCAATATGAATAATAATAAGCGAGATGAATGTACTGGGTCCTCTCATTATATTCATTTCCCTTTTTTTTTTCCTTTTTTCTTGCCCAGACGTTATTGTGCAAAATTCCTCACTGTTATCGCTTTTTTTTTTGACGTTTTTTTCCTGAAGCCGAATCACGATTTTCACAGTATTTATTTATTTTTTTGCCCTCTATCTATCTATCTATATGGATCACTAATCAAATCTGTTAGCACGACGAGGTTACTCTTACTGGGAACAAGAGTGGTGTAAAGTAATATGCTATGCAAAGTCACCTTCTTACATGATATGTTTCGCCCCATATTTTTCAATTTGCTTTTTTAAAAAAATCTCTCATTTTGCTCTCTTTCTTCTTGTTTCTTTCCATTTGACAGCAGAAGTACCAGATTATTATTGCTGCTACTCCTCTGAGCAGATATCCCATGCAGAGGCCAACTTTCTCGCCGTTTGAGGCCGTTTATGGTCACGACAAGACACAAGTCAAGCGTCTTACGGTCGCAGAGTACCGGCGCGAAATCCAAGAAGAGGAGGAAGACGTACGGGGCATTGCCGCCCATGCAGCGCCATCAAATGGTAGCCTTGGCGGTGACGTTCCGCAGTACCAGCTGCGTCGTGCCGCCCTCAGCTCACGTGCTCCTGACGTGGTGTTCTCCTCCAAGTACCCCATGTACGACCGACTGGGCCGTGAGCTCTGCATTCTATATCAAATTCAAGACATGAGCGTAGAGCATGAGCTGGGGAGAGTGAAGAGGGGAGGGCCTGAGGCCAGCAGACGATCCGGAGTGCGTCTGAGCGCTGAACTGCAGCTTGACACCACCACTGCAACGGCGCGGAGCACCACGTGGCAAGAACAGAAAGAAGATGGATGCTCGGCTGATCCAAGAGTCAATAGTCGTAGCCACTCACGGCACCCTCATTCAGCAGGAGATGCCATGTCTTACGAAGAAGATGTGTGCGTATCGGAAATGACGCAGAGCCGCTACTCGTCAGTCGCCTCTACCTACGCGCCGTCTTACCAACCAACCTCAGGCAGACCATCGGATTTTTCAATCTACCGAGACAGTCACCGCCGCCCTACTGGTCATCATGGCAGTTGCAGTGTGCCGATGATGGTGGAGCGGGAGGAGGCGCCAGAATGCTGCGCTGAGGCATGTGATGAACTGGCCACAAAGCAGCAAACCGTTCAGTGCACGAGAGCTAAGTCCTTCCCTATGACGGTAGACAAGGAGAATGCATTTGTTAGTGGTAACGCCAGTAAGGTGGTGCTGGCACGCCCGCTCTACAAACGAGGCCACGAGGACGGAGAGGCACGCGGCGGTGACGCACTACGCCGCCGTCGTCTGACGGGAAGTGCGCCGCGCCTTAGTCGCGTGCACTTTGCCGACGAAGATGAGGATGAGACCCAGCAGCACCCCATCCTTCACAAGCCCCAGTCGCTTCAGCCACTGGAGACTCAGAATACTCTTCACAACACCAGCAACGTTTCTGTTGAGAACGTCAGCAACCTCCCGCCTAGTGCCAGTGATCCCAATCCTTGTCTCCACAGCAGTCCCGCTTTTCCAGCAGCCGCTCCTGATGCCTATCGGCTATCCGTGACAGCTTCCGACGTGGCACGTTACACCGTCGTGCGTGAGTCCTTGGCGGTCCGGGCAACAAAGCAGCTGTTCCGTGCCGGCACCACTACCTTGCTGGGGCGCGGCACCGCTTTGCTGCCCTATAGCAACTCAATTCCTAGCTCAGCCTACGGCACTCAGGCACAGACCATCGTCGCCACAAAGGTGGCAGAGTTGGTGGAAGAGAACGTGCGCGCGGCTGCTGCAACGGTGATGGACAGCAGCGGCAGCAGCAACAGCGAGGAGGCGGTCATGAGCGCAGAGGCTACGCCGGAGGTGCAGTGTGGTGACGTGCTGAAACTCGGGGAGAAATACTATCATGTCGTGCGCTTCTACGTTGTGTCGGGGGTATATGAAGTGGTGGAGGTGGAGCCACCGACTCAGCCGCGTGAACCCCCTCGCAATGTAGAAATAAGCATGCGCAGTGTAAGTGGTTGCACTAGCATGCCAGCGCTCCGGGCTGAAGAGGTCGAAGAGGCGCAGCCTGTGAAGGCAGAGGTGGATAATGAAGATCCTGACTCTCCACGTGCGGTGGATTGCAAGAGGGGCACTGATGCATTTGCGGAGGGTCAGCCGGTGAACACAAAGGAACAAGAGACAACAGCATCAGCAGCAGAGGGTCCAGGGCTCAGGGCATGTGAAACAGAGGGGCCTTCACGACTCCCACTTGGCAAGCCACCCACCCCTCCTCCCGCGCCAGCACTCGTACATCACCATGAAACTCAGGACACAACGGTGAGAGCGGTGGCGGTATCGCCGGCGCCAGTGGGTGAGCACGGACAGCAGCAGCAGCTTCTCCTCTACCGCTGGCGCCAGGGCCTTCTTCCAACACGCGGAGACGAGGGCAGACGAGCAGCCATTGGCCTTGCGCTGTGCGCACCTGACGTGCGGGTGTCGTCTTTTCCTTTCAGCGATGGTGGAGGCATCACTCTTCTCACTATCCCCCCGCGCTACCGAGCTGTTCCTCTTAGTGGCCTTCCGCTTGGCACTCGCGTCTTCTGCGCGGCGCTGAAGCACGTAATGAAGGCGCTTTCTTCAATGGTGGCGCGCCGCACAGTGCACGGAAACATGTCCACGTTCGGTGAGTTTTTCATCGCACTTCCCACTGAGGCCGCAGGCCAGGGAGGAGAGAAGGGGGAGGGGAAGGAAGCCGCCACCACCACCGCAAGCGCTGCGGACACACCCATCATGATACCAGTGCACTGGGAGAGAATGGTAGACTTCAGCATGTTTGCAGATCGCAATGCCGGCCGTACTATTCCACTTGACACCACGGACGGCACCGAGAAGCCGCTCATCACGCAGGGCACTGATCTCCTCGTCATTCTCCAGGACTTTCTTGAGCACAAACTGTCCGCGAAGCTTACGGCAGAGCAGTACATCGTACTGCAGAGACTCATCGTGATGGCGACGGAACCAACTCAAGTGGCGAATTTTCTTATCCAGATGAGTGCCTTGATGAGTGCGCTGCCTAGTGATATGCCAGCTCTCGCGGAAGCTTTTGAGGCTGCCCTTGCGTTCTACGCACAGTCATGAGGCGTCTTTCAAATCTTTTTTGGGGGGAGTGTTTTTTTTTGTTGTTGTTGTTGTTGTTAGAGGCGTTTCTTTTTTTATTTATCCATTTTCAATAGATGCAACATTAACTTGCTTGTGTAAGAATACATCATATACTCTTGTTGTTGTTTTTAGATCGCCCTCTTGAGGGAAAATTTTAGGTGACGATGCACCAACTATTTTTTTCAGTCTATTTATGCTATTTCTTGTACTTTACCATTAGACAGCAGACACCAGGAGAAGAAAATATATATATATATATATATATATTTAGAATAAGAGAAGCGACAATTACGTATAACTGATTTCTTTGCAATTCCCAGTAGTGCTTGGAGGATAACTGTCTCTTCTGCTTGCATATTTGTATGAGCTCAACCATTCTTTCCTTTCTCCCACTATCTCTCTCCCTTGTCACAGGAAAAAGAAGCTGCTTGATTGGTCTGAGGGACTAACTATAGCGCGTGTTTGCTGTTTTATTCACGTCCTGTCTGCTTTCTTTCTTTTCTACCCTCTAGGCTTTCCTTGAGAGATACCAACCGCAGCAGCGAAAGTGTTTTTTATATAGTGTATATATTCGTGTTGTATTAGTACAACGCAATTAGGGGATTTATATATCATATTTTTTGTTGTTGTTATTGTTGCTGTTTTAAGAAAAAAAATCTACAGTACAATACAAGGAGATGCACAACACAGCATTTCTTCTCATCAAGCCGGATGCCTGCACTCCAGAGTTCGTTGAGTATGCAACGAACTTCTTGTGCCAAGCAGGCATTCAGATCGATGAGATTGTGAACCTATCTGGCGCGGAGGTAGCCCGCAACAACTGGGCGGAGCGCCAGCACCACGTTGTACACCACTACGCTGGAGCTGACTCGGCTGATCTTACCCGTCTTATTCACGACCGCGACGATGTCAAATCCCTTTTCTTCTCCATCTACAAGGAGCTTTGGGACACGGTCGTGGCGGAAGGTCGCATCCTCACCGCCAAGGATGCTCTTGTGGCTCTCGGCAACATTACCCCCAATGAACTATGCGACATTTGGTGGCGCCACAGTGGTTTCCAGCCGCCAGAGAGCCTCGCTCGCATCGCGCACTCCCCCGTGAAACTGTTCCGTGGCTTCTACGTCAACTACGTGGAGGAGCAAGACCTTTACGTCGTCAACGGCTTCTATCCAGCTCTGCTAGAGGCGATGTATCGTGAGGACAGTCGTACCTGCCGCATGACGCTCTCGTGGCCAGAGTCTCTCTGTACGTGGCAGCACTTCCTTACCGACATTATGGGCGTCGCGGACCCATCCAAGGCCGCAGCAGGTAGCTTGAGGTTCGCTATGTATCACCAACACGATGAGTTCAACATCCGCCACGCACCATCGCTCGCTTACAACGGGTTTGACGTGTCCAGCGGACCACTCGAGGCGCTAGCGCTACGCTGCACGTGGACCAATAGTCGTCTCTCCGAGGATGTCTACGGCCGCTACTTGCTGCAGGAGCAGCTTCCTTACACCTTCCTGCAGAGGCTCCTCACCAACCCTGTGGTGCACGAGAATGTCCAGTCCGGCGTGGTGACCACCCCCGCGGGGGCAATCTCGTCTGTGTTTGACATCCTTGCTAGCAAGCAAAGCTCCGAGGCGGCGCGCCGGTTGTGCGATCTCTACATGCGCCTTCAGCAGTCAGACGGATGTATGGAGCAGAGCCTTGCCCCGGTTACCACATTTGACATTTACCACTCAGATGGGCCTGTTCGTCTCACTGAAGGATGCGAGGAGGAAGAGAAGAACCAGCGCAACACCGCGGTACTCTTTGTGAAGCCACATGCCTACAGGCCTGCCGTCTTTGACACCGTCATACGCGTGCTCACGGCACGTATCGACGGCCTCGTTATTGAGAACGTAGTGGATGTGAGTGCGGAGCAGATTGCGACCAAGTCCATCATTGACCGACACTACGGCACTATTGCACGATACGCGATGGAGCTGGACCCCAGCCAGATGTATGTCCCTGATATTGAGCAGCGAACGTTCGCGAAGGTGTTTGGGCAGCAATGGACGGAGGCACTGGAGGCTGGTCGCGTGTGGAACGCCAGGACTGCGCTGCAGCTGCTGGGCGGTCTCTCCCCGGCGGAATTGTATGCCTTGTGGGATGCTGAAGAGCGCCGAGTGCGGCTTACCAGTGGCGCCTATGTGTGCCGTCTTGCCTCGAAGGATGGATACGTGTACATCATCAACGGTTTCTACCCCCACTGCCGGTCCATGTTCACTGCGGCCGATGCGATGGTGAAGTGCTACGTGGTGTCGTGGCCGGAGCGCGAGTTGACCTGGAAGGACTTCCGGCAGTCCATTGTCGGCAGCACCAACCCCGCGCAGGCCCCCGCAGACAGTCTGAGAGGCTTGATCTTGGAGCAGTGGGAGGAGCTTGGTCTCGACCATGCCCCCAACACGACTGAGAACAGCATTCATGCCTCCGCAGGGCCCCTCGAAGCTATGGTGGAACGTCACCTATGGCTTGGCACACCGATGGATCAGGACGTTATGGCGGAGAGCTTTCGTCTGCGCGGGCTGTCGTGCGCCATGCTATTCAACTGGGCAGGCAACCCGGAAGTCATCCTTGGCACCTCCATTGGCCGTCGTCGTGCGTTTGACGCGCTGGAGAACAAACAGACCAGCGAGGTGGTGCGGCTGGCACGTGACGCGGAGCAGCAAGAACTGTCCGCTGCCCGCGAGTCGCGGTTGAACCGTGCGGTGGTGTTGCTTCACCCTCCTGCGTGCACGGAGAAGGCGATTGCACTCATGCGCACCGTGCTGGACCGTGCGTCTATCTGTATCACCGAGGAGGGTGACCGGTATGTGCACGCCGCGGCAGATCGTGTGTTGGGCACCACTACCATGAAGGGTGTCGCACGCCTGGCCAATCTTGGCGGTGAGGAACTCTTTGCTGTCGTCTCGGTGGAGGCCAAGGTGGCGTTTGTCGACCAGTTCAAAGGCGTCTGGGAGATGATGGCAGAGCGTGTGCATGGTGCGGAGGTCGCGTGCGGTCTGTTCAACCTTTCCCCTGGGGAGCTCATGAAGATGTGGAGCCTCTCCGAGCCTGTGAAGCTGACTCGCCACTGCCACGCGGCATATGTGAAAGAGCTTGGCGCGTACATTATCAATGGTTTCTATCCCTATCTCAGGGAGCAGTACACCACCCCTGGCAACCGCGTTCACTACATGGCGGTGGAGTGGCGCGAATCAGAGTGGACCTGGGAGGACTTCAGCGCCATCGTCGTGGGCAGCGAAGACATCAGCAAGGCCGCCGCTGGCAGTCTGCAGCGCACTATTTGCGAGGAGTGGAAGACACTCGGCTTGTCTGAGCGACCCAACTTCCGCGCGCAGTGCAGCGTGACTGCCTCTACTGGCCCTCTCGAGGCTATTGCTGACCGTGTCCTGTGGCTCTCCACGAACCCTGCGCTCGAGTCCGAGCAGCGCCTCTACAGTGATCCGCTCACTCAGCGCCTTCTTGCGGAGGGCATCCCCCTCGCAACGGTGGCGCACTACTCGGCAGGGTATAAGGCGTTTCAGCTGCCCGTCACTGTGCAGCAGGAGCGCAACTTGCTGGCTGAGGTGTCGCTGAGGCAGCAAACCAGCGAGTGCGTTCGCAGGCTCCAGGCCGTCGCACAGCACGCCCGGAGGACAGCGGCACTCAACTACGCCTTCGTGTGGGTGCAGCCGGCCTTTGCCACGGAAGGTCTGCGTGACAATCTTCCCGAGCTCTTCTCCGAGCATCACGTGCAGGTGCGCAGCCACGGCGAGATTTCTATCGAAGACGCAATAGCGCGTGGGCTGCTGAACTCTCAGCACACCGCACTGTACCGCAACGCGTGCACACGCACCGCTGCGCAGGTGACCATTTCCGAGGCGCAGAAGGAGCTCTTCGCGGAAACGTTCCGCATGGAGTGGCAGACGGCGGTGCAGCTGTCGATTGTAGTCAACGCAACGGAGGCGGTAAAGAGATTTGGTGAGACGCGCATGATTCAGTGGTGGGAGGCGACACCGCGCAAGGTGTGCCTCTCTCCGTCGCTCTACGTTGCATACATGGAGTCAGAGGGTGTCTACGTGATCAACGGCTTCTTCCCCTACATGCGCTCGCGCCTGCACACGGGCGGAAAGGTGTTCTGGTTTAATGTGGCGTGGGAGGCGGATCGTATGGACTGGGACAGCTTCCTTGGTCACGTGATTGGCTCTGAAGACCCCACTCAAGCTGTTGAGGGCTCCATCCGCCATCATCTTGTTGTGTCGTGGCGCAAGTACGGGTTCTCTGGGGCACCGGACAGCATCGAGTGTGGCCTGCGCGTCTCTGGCTCTCCCATGGAAGCCCTCGCTGAGCGCTGCAAGTGGTGGAACATCGCTCCAGAGGAGGACGTGCTGGGTCGCTTGCTTATCCAAGGTGGCGTGAATGTTGACTTCCTCTACGACACGATGCGCAATCCGGCGGTGCACATTGCTGGGCAGCCCGTGTCGAGTATCACCGAGCTCTTTAGTCTGCTGCCGAGCAGCACAGCAGAACTCCTGAGCACGCTGGTGCGCTGGCAGGGCAGCTACACTCTCTCCCTGCTGCCAGATGACACCATCATCACCAACCCCGTTGCTTCTTTGCTGCAATCGCAAACACAAGAGGAGAGACTCACGGAAATTCTTTCTCGCGCGGTGCGGACGGCGACAGAGTACCCTTTCACTTATGATGTCACTGTTGTGAGTCACAACGACTCATCCGCAGTCGCGGACGGTGACAGCAGCGAGAAGGGAGAAGGCCAGAGGGAGTTCGCGGTCCTCGCCGTTCACCCCGCCTACACGGCGGATGGGTCTATACCCTCTGCCCCACTTTTTGGCTTGTTGCGCGACCACCTCACCGCGCATGGAGTCACCATCGTCTCGCAGGCATCGCTGCGCGGTGCGGTGGCGGAGGAGCGCGGCGTGTTCGAGACCCACTTTGAGCGCCTGACGAGGTACTCCATGCGTCGCAGCAGCGCGCAGACATTCACCGTTGGTGAAGACAAGGGCGAGGCACTGCGGACACGCTTTGAGGAGGTCTTTGGAGACGCCTTTGACCCTACCCGTGTGCTCGGCGCACTTGATGTCGCGACGGACTTCAATTTGCCCGCAAAGAAGGTGAACGCCGCGTGGGAGGCATGCACTGCGGTGGAGCGACTGGCGCCGGACCTGTTTGTGGGCAAGGTCCCCACTGAGGATCTGTACATCATCAACGGCTTTGCGCTGCACTTCCGTGAGCAGTACAACGTGCCGTCGCAGTCAAAGACCTTCTTTGTGGTGTCCTGGGATAGCAACAAGATGGACTACAGCACGTTCCTCTCCAAGGTGATCGGCGATAGCTACGTCCGCGAGGCAGAACCCAACAGCTTCCACGGCATTTTGAGCCGTAAGTGGGTCTCCTTGGGTCTCAAAACCGCGCCTCACCCATACATGGGAGTTGTGAGTGCCTCTGAGAGCGCGTTGGCTGCGATGCGGCACCGCGATGTGTGGCTAGCCGTTGGTCTCCTCAACGATCCACTTGGTCGCAGAGCCCTGGCAGACTATAATGTGTCCCCGTACATTCTGCGAGCCGCGCTGAACAACCCGTGTCACATGGAGAGCAAGGCAGGTGAGGAGAGCAGCAACGAGAAGAACCACATCTGCTTGCTCGACTCCATGAGTGGTCTCGCGGCAGAGCCTACCCTGGCGAAGTTGAAGGAGTTGGAGGACAACTACAGACAGCAGCCCGCCCGCAACACTGCGTTCCTTCTCATTAAGCCCCACGCGCTATGCCGCCGCTTTGCCCACAGGCTGGAGCACCTCCTAGGCAAGCACAAGGTCCGCATCGAGGAAGAAGGCGATATTACTGGTGTCGCTGTACACGCGCGCGGCTTGCTGAGGTACTTGTACCCTGCTGCCGCCGGGTATGCCGTCCGCGACCCCGCCACCGTGCAGCTGACTCGTGAGGAGGAAAAGAGCGTCGACAAGGCCTTCTCTGCGACGTGGGTGGAGCTGACACTAGGGAACATGCTCATCAACGCATACAAGGCGCTTGAAGTGCTGGGCAATATCACACCACAGCAGCTGTACAAGTCATGGAAGGTGGCTCGGAGGCGCGTGATGGTGCGGCCCGACTTAGAGATTACCGAGCTGGAGGACTACGGACTGTTCGTCATCAACGGTTACTTCCCAGCACTGAAGCAGAGCTTTGAGTCCCCGCGCACACTGCATCACTGGTATGTCATCTCTTGGCCTGAGGAGGAAGGCAAGTCGTGGGTGCAGTTCCTGGACGACGTGATCGGCAATAAGGACCCACAACTGGCGGCACGTGGCAGTCTGCGCGGGCACCTATTCCGCCGCTGGCGGGAGTACGGCATGCATAGCATCCCAGACTGGGTGCACAACGGCGTGCACGTGAGCGATGGCCCGTTGCAGGGCATGACGGAGCGGCTGCACTTCCTGCGCCGCGATGTCATTGAGGACTCTCTTGGTGAGCTGCTGCTTCGGAAGGAAATTCATCCTGGGCTGCTGAACGCATGGATGGCAAATCCCGATGTGTGCTCGCGTGGCGTGACGGCCGGCGTGTTTGAGCATCTTGCGGGGTGTGACACATCGCGCCTGGTGCGCACGCTGGAGGCCCTCACAACCGAGCTCTATGACATAGAAGCGGCGAGGGAGGAAGCTGAGGCACGCGGGGAGGATAGCGAGGAGGTCTTCTGGGGGGATGAAGAGACGCCCTGCCCGCCCGACTCTTCTCTGGCGTCTGCGGAGAACCAGGCGTGCGACGGCAAGGAGCAAGCAGATACAGAAGAGGATGAGGACAATGTAGACAATGTGCATCAGCAGCTCTTAGCAGATGGAGTGGCAGCTGCACCCTCTCCTCCTGGTGAGGATCCTATCCTGTTTCGCAACTCAGCGGTTCTTCTCGTGAAACCCCACATTCCTGGCGGCCTTACTGGCCCCGCCTGCAGCCTCCTCCGGGCTATTCTGAGCGAGCACGGCGTGCGTGTCGTGTGCGAGTCAGAGCGAGAGAGCACGCCGCGCCTTGTGGATCGTTTGTGCTTTACAGAGGCGTACTTTGGTCTCTGCGAGAAGCTGAGCCCTGTGCTGCGTGAAGGGAAGGACATCTCTGCTGAGATGCAGCGCCGCTTTGGCCGCACATTTGGAGAGTCCTGGGATGAAGTGACGTGCCACGTGTCCATGCCACGGCTGCTGAGTGCAGGGGAAGCTATGCAGCGCCTCAAGTGCTCTGCTAAGCAGCTCTACGCCAAGGCGACCGCACCCGACGTGCAGCGTCTCGTGATCAATCGCAAGGTCGATATTGTCCAGCTCTGTGAAAAGGACGGCACAAAGCGAGGGGCAATTTACGTCGTCAATGGTCGATATCCATATGAGCGTCAGAGGATGGAAATGGCGAAGGTTGCCCCGGGGGAGACAAACTGCGTGCTGGGGCTGTTCGTCGTATCGTGGGATGGGCGTGAAATGACCTGGAAGGACCTCTGCGAGAAGGTGATTGGTGATGCCGATCCTGCGTGTTCCGCGGAGGGCTCTTTCAGAGCTCAGCTGCTGGCGCAGTGGGAGCAACTTGGCCTTCCAGCACGACCTGACGTGATAGACAACGGTGTGCGGTGCAGCGCCAGTCCTGTGGAGGCGCTGGCGGAGCGCACGGCCTGGTTTGGGACTTCAGATGCCATCCCAGACTCTCTTCTGCGGTCTGCGTGTCTGGCGGATGTGGATCCTGGCGTGCTCACCAACTGGAGCGCGAACCCCCTGGTGGAGTACTCGCGTAGCAACCAGTGCCTCAGCAACACTGCAGAGGACGACGCCGAGCCAGAGGGGAGAGAAAGGGAGAGTGTTGGACAGAAGCGCATCGTGACCGCGCGTGTGTTTGACCTTCTGCACCATCTCAATACACGACACATCATCGATCTCGCCAAGCACGCGGAGGATAACTTTATTGTTATAAGCGCCGCCAAGGACCTGCAGCTCCCTGAAGAGCTGCTAGGTTCTACCGACCCTTTCAAGCCCAAGTCATCACGCGTGCGGTCGAGTGCCGCCGCGAGAGCAGCAGCGCTTGGAACGAAGCCTCAGATCACCTCGCAGGCAGACGCAACACTGCCCAAGGAAGTCTGTGAGGAGGCGGTCGCGTGGGAAGGAGGTCAGGGCATGACAGAGTCATTGCAGATTGTGTCTTATTCCCCGGATGAGGGGCAGGTGCAGCAGTATCAGCAAAAGGCCACACCCCGTGACATGGTGGAGACCACCATCAACGTCATGCCCACTAACGACAGCAGCAACGCCAAGTCCTCCTCTAAGGCTCGTCAGCGCTTGACGGACGCCCTCGTGAAGGATGCGCTGCTCCATGCTCGCACGCAGGATGACCTGCAGTTCATCTGGTCTTTCTACGTGAGCCGTGAGACGGCGGCGGCGCGGGCACATATGACGCCGAGGGAGTGTGCCGCAGCCAAGGCCGACGCAGAGGATGGCGATGAGGAGCAACTGATGACAATAGACTTCCGACGGTTTAAGCGTGACTTTGACTCGCTTGAGACATTTGGCGTGCCGCTTTCCAACTACCAGTTGCGCAACCTCTTCCACACGGTGGAGGCGCGAGGCGGGCGGATGTGCTTTGACGAGTTCATCCAAGCCATGGCAGCCTATCAAGGCATGTAGTGCAGCACCAGAAGCGTAGAGGGGGACTTCCTATGAAGTTTCTTTTTTCTCTCCTTCTTTTTGCTTGAGTTTGCGCCAGCATGACTTCTTTGTTTTTGTTTTTGTTTTTTCTTTCTTTTTGCTTCCTGCCGCTGGAGCGTATACTCGTTTGTTTATTAGTTGCACATATCTTCTTGTTACTCACGCCATGTAAATAGACGCACTTTAGAAGGAAGAGGGAGGGGAGGCGGTCTTGTTGTTAACAATGTAACTCTTAGCGCTCCACACATACCTTCTCTTTCTTTTTTTTTTTCACATCTTTTTTTTTTTTTCTTCTTGGAGCGTGGTCGCTGTCTCAGGTGGAGTGCGCCAGAGTATCTTTTGCATGTATAACAAGTTCCCTTTTCTTTTTTTTCTTTGTGTGTGTGCGTGAGAGAGAGAGAGGATGTGTGTGTGTGTGAGAGGATGTGTGTTTTTGGGCATTGAATGAAGAAGAGAGTTTAGAAAAGGAGAGGGAGAACGTTTCGTGGTGAGTAGATGCACCATCGACCGCCATCTTCCCCCTTCTTCTCTTTTTTCTTTTTTTTTTCTCGCCTACTTGCTCTCTTTCCAAAAAAAAAAGTAGATACAATGCAGTAATGTACACTATTTATGTGATGTTGAATAGTTTATGGAGTTTATATAGGCATGCATGTTTGACGTGTCATCTTCACCTTTTATTTATTTTTTATTTATCTTTGTGTGCGGCGATATAAGCTTTTTTTTTATTTTTTCTCTTTTTCTCTCCATATTGGAACACTTTCTGTACATATTCTGTGGCACAGAAGCACCGAAGATTAAAGTGACTTTGATATCTGACTGTATTCTTCTTTATCCCTTCAAAACTTATGCATTGCTGTCATGGACCTTCGGTGCGTGGAAACCTGTACAGAAGCACGCATATAAACGGAAAGAAAAATTGGACAGCAAAAAAAAAAAAAAATGGCGAGTTGATATGAACTCTTGGTATTGCATAAATGCGAAGCCCACAAAAAAGAAAAATAAGGGCCGCGTGTCCCCTCTCTTGTATCGCGTGCTTTGGCCTTCTTCTCCATTTCCAATTCTTCTCTCTATTCTTTTTACTCCCTCTTTTCTTTTCTTTACTTGTTCAGACACATACACAAAAAAAAAGTTCTTTTGTCATGCCAGCATGACAAACCTTCAGAACGATGCTGAAATACTAGTATTGATGCTCCTCCAGAGCCTCACCAGAGCTCCTTCAGAAAGTCAAACCCTCTCTTTTTCTTTGTTGGGCCCAGGGCTAGAAGAAAGCCTCTATGGCATCGCTACGCTCAAACGAATAGCGCAATGCATCTTCATACTCAGGGCCATCGAGGCGACAGCCTCTACAGCACAGGGAAGTAACGTCATGATCCTCACGAGCACAGAAAGGGATCTATACTATCGCGATCCACGTTTGTTCAGTCCTATGGGACAGCGAGGAGTGCACGCATGCATTGATCGCCTTTGTGCGTGGATGGAGGCTGCAGCACTCTCCCGCCGACTTGGACAGTGTGTTGGCAGCACACAAGGCACGTCAGAAGATGGCGGCTTACACACAGTTGGTGGTCCAGCTAAAAGTCTGCCAAGTCACGCGCGATGTGCAGCGCTTTTCACGACGCCGGCGCGTGTGCTGCAGCAGCTTCGAGACGAGGCAACGGTTCCACCTCACATGGCCGCTGAGTGTGTGTACACCAGAGAACGTCTGGGCATCACCGCAACTGGGAAGAGCATTATCGCTGGCCACCTTCAGTTTGACCTGCGCGGAACAACGGTTTCTGTGCTGGCGACGGGTCGTGGAGGCGTGACTGTGACTGGGGATATGGGGGTGGCTGCCCGTAACTTCTGTGTCCCCGCCACTCCTGGCTGTTCTACCGGAAGTAGCTCTCTGCTAGTAGTCGTAGAGAAGGAATGTGTGCTGCGTACGATGATCGACCACGAAGCTGCGTTGGAGGCACGGCAAGGCGCCAAGGGCCATCATCAGTACGTGTTGCTGTGTACCAAGGGGTACCCTTGCGTGGCGTCCCGCAGTCTACTGCGCCGTCTGCACGTAGAGCTGCCCTCGCTGCCTCTGCTCGCCTTTGTGGATGGTGATCCGCATGGCCTGTGTATCGTGCTGACTCTCATGGGCTTGATGGGCAGCAACGGTAGAACATTGCACTCTCTGGTCTCTTCTACGCGACAGCGGGGATGTGTGAGGCGAGCTGACAGCATCATCATTCCTATACGCTGGGTCGGTGTGAAGCCTTCCTTATACATGCAAGCACGTTCCGCGGGTGACGTCTCATCGTCATCGCCAGGGCTCAGTCTACTTACTAGCGATGATATGAAGCGGCTAGAGACAATAGTGGCAGTCGCGCTCACCACTCTCACAGATTTCAATAAAGGCGGTGAGGTGCAGGCGGCGGGGGACATAGACTCTAATGATTGCGCCACGATACGCAGCACCTTGCACGACATTTTAGCAGAGGCGCGGTGGATGCAGCGGGCACGCCTCAAGTGTGAGATACAGACTGTGTGCGGTCACCATCCTTTGCGCCTGCTGGAGTCACAACTTCAAGGCCTCTAAATGGAAGAGAGAAGAGCGAGGTAGACATACACCTTTATCACCACAGAAAATAACCAGACTCGACTCGATAGTCATATTAACATCATTGTTGCTTATTTATTTGTTATTTGTTTGTTCGTTTGCTATTTTTTTTTCTTTATATTACTTTGCAAAAGCTACTGTCGCTGATATTGTGTACAGTTTGTTTTCTTTCGCTGTCATACCAATCGCAATTCAATACCGCCTCCTTGTCGTGTAGTAGCGAGTACTATTTTTTAAAAAAAAAAGAAAAGAAAAAAGAGTCAATTGCTTTGTTTAACTACTTCTTGCATTCTACAATATCTCTTCCTCCGCTTCCCTTTACTCTTATTATTACTATTATTATTATCATCATCATCATCATTTCCTTGCCTCTGGTAATGGCGCTGTTTTAAACTGGTGAAAGAGGGAACTCCACGGAAGTTAACAACAGCGAAAAAGGGAAAAAGAATTAGAAAGCGGTGCTTGCGGTTCATGACGGCAGAAGACAAAATAGTGGAAGACCTTAAGGCAGGCTGCCTCTCCGGTACGACGTACAGTAGCTGGTCTGTAGCCAACGCACTGTTCCAGCGCCGTTACTTGGGGGCAGGCAGCGGCGATGGTATGCATGCCCTCGCGCTGCTCACACGCATGCTCAAGGAAGCCGCCGCACCCGCGCTTGACACTGACATCGCGCTCAAGTTGAGTGACTTGGTGTTCATTGTCATGCAGAAATACACCATATCGCCTCTCTCTGACTTGGGTATGCGGTTTATGGGCGACTTCTACGATGGCTTCGTGGTGGCCCCGGCTAATGTCTCTGAGGGAGCCTCGTCATGCGCGTGGAGTGCGTGGTGGGAAGCACAATCGCGCTTTGCTAGTGGTGTGTTGCTGGAGCAGAGTAGCAGGGCTGAGAAGGGTACACGCCGAATGCACAGTTCTTTACTTGACCCTCAAATGGAAAAGTGGGCACAGAATGGGTTCGCCGCTGCTGAGCGGCAGCTTAAGGTGTGGGAAGAGATGCAATCACAAAAGACAGAGGACTGTCAAGCTGGACTCTCTCATGCTTTAATTTCGCTGATGCGCTGGAGCACATGTGGGTCTGAGCGACTGGCAGAAAAGCAGGTGGGTGAGGTGGTCACGCACTTGTGTGGCGCCAGTCTTACTGTAAAGGAGAAGGAGTGGGCTTTGGCTTTGTATGTGTACGATATATTCAGGCGCGCAGAGGAATACCGCGCGAAGTGGCCTGCAGTGCATGCCAAGCAGGACGATGCTGCTGCAGCCACGTGGACGTGTGAAACGTCTGGCGCGACTGCGCTCGCTACGGCATCGGCGACGCTTGTAGCCTTCAGGCAAGCAGTGGGCGACATCACGCCGAAGACTAGTCCTTGGTTTGTGTTTTTAGACAGCCTTCTCTCTATCGTGAAGAATAAAGGTCAGGGCAATACCTTGGCCACATGCAACGCTCTTTGTGGTGTCTTTGAGGGTCTGCTGAAGGAACTGCCCGAGCTCGAGTGGCAGCACGTCATTGAGGTCTTTGCAAGTGCATGAAGAGAAGAGAAGAAAGAAGAAAAAAAAAAAGCCGCATGAGTGGTTTCGCGGTGGTCTGCAACAGTTATTTATCTCCCATTTTACTATCATTTTTATTTTTGTTATTATTGGCATACTGTGTGTTTTACCTTTAGCAAATTGCATGAAGTGTGTGAAATTTTCATCGTATGGAAACAATCTAATAAATAGAAGGTGCAGCCTTATCTTCATTAACAAATATACATGTATACAGTGCACTGAGGCAGCGCTGAGCTTGACATACGCGCACACATGCACACATATCAACATACACATCTCTCTCTCTCTTTCCCTATCTACCCATTTATCTCTATCGATCGCTCTATTTATTATTATTATTATTTTCATTACTACAATTTTAGCAGGTAGCTGCGCGCACAGAAGGAGGAACACAAAAAAAAAATAGAAGCGTATAGCTAGCTTTGCTGTACGCTTAGTATCCCATCCCCCTCTCTCTCTCACACACACACACCCCTTCTTCTCCAATACGTGACGCATCAAGCATCACGTATATTTCTCCCTCCCTATCTTAGACTCTCTCTCTCACACACTCTCTGTGGGCACATTCTCTCTCTCACACACGCACAGAGAGAGAGAAAAAAAAGGAGTGCTCGTTTTCTACATACAATTTATTATTGTTTTTTTCTTTTTTGTGTGGTTTATTTATTTTATTTATTTATTTATTTTCTTTTGTATTGTCGACATTTGTAGTATTCTTTTTTTTTCTCCTCTCTCTCTCTCTTTTTCTTTGTTTTGTTGTGTGTGCTTGTAGCTAATATTAAATTGTGTTTGAATTTTTCTTTCTTTCTTTTTTTTTGGGGGGGATTGATCATTATTATTATTATTTGCTACCTTTTGCGCCTACTCCCTCTCCTTCTTGATCAATTTGTTTTTTTACTGTTATCTAGATATTATCTTCTGCTGTGCTTGACGAGGATATATCGTAAAGACATCAAAGCAACTTCTCTATCAAATATCAGCACTTACACTCGTTAGCCCCATTGCGAGCAATCATCCCCCGAGTGTGCAACGATCAAGAGGTTCAATCGTAGGCCAGTGAAGAAAACAATACTGGACCTTAGCAAACGTAAAGTGACAGAAAGCACGAAAGATCACATCCGCAATTCTTGAGTTTTCCTTTTTTTTTTGTACTTAACTGTTCGTCTGCTTGCTTCATTGCGTGTACTTTGGATAAGAAGCAGCCATTTAGAAAAGTACTATCGATATATCTATCTATCTATATATTGATTGTGTGTGTGTGTGTGTTTCCTAACTACGATATATTGTCTTTTTTCTTTTCTTAGAAATAAAAAAAGAGCCAGTGTGTTATAGGATTGCTACTGACGCTTCCGGCAGCATGTATCGCACTCGTACAACGCAATCTCGCAGTCCACGGCGCCGCCTAAATGTAGAAGAGGACTACTACGATAATAGCGGTAATGGATGCGGTAGCTATTACGTGGAGGCAGACCCACTGGCATGCCGCCGTGCCTCGCGGCGCTACGACGATGCCCCCGGCGCACGGCCCTCCACTGCGTCCGCACGCAGGCATCGTGCCTCGGAGCCGAATATCACTGAAGCGGAGGTTGATCTACGCACGCCCATCTCCCCCAGTAGCAAGTATAGGAACTATCCTAGCGACATGCCACTGCGCCGCCAGAGCACGCAGCCACCACATAAGCGCAACAGCCCTCCTAGGGCATCCGTGGATGAGAGGAGATCTACGGCGAGTGGAGCTCATCAATCGGCACAGCGTCCTGTAGCTCCACAGAGCACGGCCTTGGTGATGCCCCCGATAGATGCATCATCATCAGGCCAGCGGCGCAACGGCCACAATCGTATTATGTCCGATGACACTACCCCAGATGCATCAGACGAACAGGGCAACGTCATCACACCAAGACCACAGGGAATCATGCTCGGGATGCCAAGTCCACGTCGCTCAAGACACGCGGATATCGCCAGAGACGACGGTGTCAACCACGCCGGTGACACGGAACGACGACGGTCGCGCCATGCGAGCACTCGCCGCGGCACCGATGCTCGCGCTAGTGGCAGATGGCAGTTCAACCCTAACGTGCCACCGCCCTCTGCCCCAAGTCCACCTCGCAGAAGCAGCCGCGGCCCGCAGCATTCAACTGCACCAGCCGCCACGGCACGGCATAGAGATAGGGGTAAGGAATTGAGAGATGAAGAAGATCAGAAAAGACGAGGAAAGCGCAGTCACTCTCATGGAGAGGCGCCATCCTCAGGACGCAAAGAAAGGCAGCGCCACCACTCGCATGAGCAGCAAAACCCACGTCCCTCCTCTGTGAGACGCAGACGTGACATTGTGATGTCAGACAACGACGACGGTGACGGCAATGATCGCCGCCACAATTCTTCTCGTCGCAGCAGCAGCAGCAGCAGGTACCACAATGATCGTAACGGTAGTCGCTCTCGCAAGTCCTCAGCAATCCGTCGGAGACCCATCGACGATGAACAGAGCAACGAAACGGATCGGCGTAACCAGCATCATCGGCATGAAAGCACGAAGCGGCGCGGCGAGACGGAAGGCAGCAATGGTGTGCGCGAAAGCACGCGTCACCGCCGGCACAGCAGCAGTAGGAGTAACCATCGCTCAAGAGAGGATACGAGCAGATACAGCAACAGCAGCGGCAGAGCGGCGATGACGCCGGCGTCACCACCGCCACGCGCGCGCCACGAGAACGAAAAGGGTGCTCAGCGAAGTGGTACAGCCAGCGCTCCCGCTCCTCCCACGCATCGGTACCACCGGGATAAACCACTGGCAGAAAACGAGGGAACGACAGCGCAGCAGCGCACGGCGCCGCTATCTGGCTCTACGTTTCTGAAGCCCAGCCATCACCGCAGTAGTGAGGCTGCCACAACGCTGGACAGCTGGCACCACCCCACCAGGCCGCGAGCAAACTCTAGCAGCTACCACTCCATCGAGGTGATCAGCATCAGCTCCGCGCGCGGAAGAGACAGGGGGAGGACAGGATACGGGTATGGGCACAGCGGTACTGGCGAATACCGTGGCACATACTTGAACACGCCACTTCGTAGTGATATTGGTCATTCATACAGAGCCGCGACAGACGGCCCTCCTTCTCCACCTCACGTGGACACCATCCGGGACGAAATTGATGAAACCCGCACCTGGTTAGAGCAGATGAAGAAGAAACTGGCAGAAGAAAGGCGGAAGAGAGAAGAGGCAGAAGCAGAGGAGCGCAGGCGCGAGCGCAGACGGAGCAAGAGCCGGGGCAAGAGAAATGAAAGCGCACAAAGACGACGCCACAGCGAGGATACTCTACGAAGTAGCCGGAAGGACCTGTCCGGTCACTCGGCACACTCGCCAGCCACAGAGCGTGGGCGGAACCAGCCGTCTTCGTCCAACTTTGCCAAGGAACCCCAGAATACGATCTCGTCTCCTGTGCAGCAGTCCAGACAGAGGCCGTCTCACCACTGTGAGGCACCCGACTCAGCGCCACGCAGGCCCCTAGACAAGCCCAAGGAGAAGAAGCAGCAGCGCCATCATCATGACAGCCAGGTATCGTCAATAACCGCGAAGTCTTCCATTGCCGCTGTACCTTCAGCAGATGAGCCCATCTTGTCTGTTCCTTCTCATCCGCCACAGAAGCGACAGAAGGTAAAGTCTGAGCGGACCCCCATGGGTGCTTCCTCTGCCTGTACACACTCCGACGATGCCACCATCGTTGACAAGCAAAAGGGGCACAAAGCCGAGAGTAGCGCGAGTGGAAAGGCGGGGCAACGGCAACAGCCCAGCATATGCGGATCTGCGGCGCAGGCAAAGCCTGTCGACAACGACAGCCGCGCAGTGAAGCCACCAACACCACAGCAGCAGCAGCAGGTAGATGATAGTGTGGAGGGTGAAGGGGTTAAGTTTGTTTCGCTTCTAGACGGGCGTGCCTTCCCGACCACTGAGGCGCTGTGTGAGTATAACGTAGCGGTCGCTGAGAGTCTTGTGGATGAGCACCTCGACCTCATTCGTGAGCACGTCTTCAATGACGATGAAATGGCTTTTGCGGAGCTTCTCTACGGTGATGATGTGAATACAGAGCTGCTCCTAATTGAAAGCACTTTGCGGGATGATGGGGGGGATCCTCAGGTCCGAGATGAAATCTGCCGTCTGCAGGAGGCCGCCGTGAAACGGTTCAATCGCAAAGTCAGGGCAGCCTTCAGAGCAGTGCAATCTGCTGGAGAAGGGCTGACAGAGGCGATTGCGGAAGCATCTGCGAGCCTGGAGCACGCGGATCCTCACAGTCACCCTGCTGCCGTCTAGCCTGTTGCATGAGTTATTCTACGTGCACCTACTTCTATTGCTTTTTTTTGCTGTCTTTTTTCCCCCTCTTTTTATCTACTGTTTGAGTGAGAACAGAATGAGAATGCAAGTTGACAGGCATATATGTGATGCCTTGTTCTCTTACCGTTGCTACTGCTGTTGTTTGTACTGGCTCCTGCGCTTCTCTTGCTGTTATGTTGCATCTTGCGTGTTGAGCCTTTGTGTGTGCGTGTGTGGTTAGCACATGACCGAGTTGTCCATAGTTTTTCTTACTCAAAACGTAAGGATATATATTTTTTCTTTCATTATTGTTACTATCTCCCGTTTTCTTGTGTTTCGCTGTTGAACAAGTGTCACTATCGTTTCTTCCCGTGTTCATGTTTCTCCGTTTATATATATGTGTGTGTGTGTGTGTGTGTGTGTGTCGGCGCCTTTCACACATTTGTGGCGTCACGGACGAATGAATGAATATATATGCATACATATATATGAATGTGTTTGGTCAAATGGCGAAACGATCTATATACAAGCGTGAAGTCGTTTGCTGTAGAATCTTTTTTTTCCTTCTTAACTCTTCTGAATAGGTGATTGTGGCTTATATGTTACTGCATTTTTGCCATACAAAGACGAGTTGACAAAGGTTTCGAAGGAAGACAGCAGGGAATGGATTATGAGCCGTGTCGTTGTTGTTGTGGCTAGCGTAGAACTTGTATGCGTGTAGACCTGGTGAAGGGAAAAGAGAGTTAGAGAAAGGGAGCGCAGTTACACTGTGTGCTCTGAACTGTACTGTCAATGAATCTCTTTCTCTCACCCACATACCACGAACAAATATATGCATATATGTAGCTGCTGATACATGCTCAAACAGAAGAAGACGTATCTATATTTGTTTTATTATTGCTTTTGTCTGTCATTCCTGCGCGTTATTCTGGTGTGTCCTTGTTGCTTTGTGTGACTTCGTAGAGAATGGGGGCAACCCCTGCCACTTGTTCTATATGTATGTGTGTGTGTGTGTGTGTGTAGGTGTGTAGGTGAAAGAGAAAAGGAAAGGAGAGAGCAGCATATATACCGGGTGTGCATAGCTGTGAACGGTGCTCCTATACCTTTTTGATAATGTTGTCGCATTGCACACACCCATTTGGCCCAGAAAGCAAAGCGTGAACGAAGAGAAACGTGGAAAAAAAAACCATGAGGGGTAATCACACGTATATATATGTATGTGCATATACAAATAAGAGAAGGGTGTTGTACGAACTATGCGCGCATTATGGTCGAGTAATTCATTGTGCGATTTTCTTTTTTCCTCTTCTTCATCTCTTGATGGTACTTTGCTGGTGCATCAATTTTTACTATGCTTTACTTACTTCTATCTTCCGTCTTCTCTTTTTCTTCTTTTGCTCTTTGTGATGACTTTTTTCTTCTTTCTGTATTTGGTCAGCACGCGCATACACGTACGGAAACATACAAAACGGCATTTTATTTACCACTATACATATTTTTTCTATCTAGCGAAGAACATTCTCTAACAGTAGCACATAGTGAGACGTGGCTGTCATCATGACCCAGTGCACTGCCCATTGGGTTGCGTCTGTCAGCCTCGTGGCACTCCTACTGCTCATGCTAGGCACAGATAGCTTTCAGGCGGAAGCGGCAACACTGAGCTGTGATGTGTGTCTGGACAAAGGGTACCCATACTTTTGCGACGTACCCATATCTACCAGCACGTGCTTCTCGTATTCAGGGGAATCTACCTGTAGAGAGGGGCGATGTGTGTGCTGTAGGGCGAAGAACGCGAAGGGCTGCGAGCTGTGCTCCGTAGCAGAGGACGACATCGTGGATGATCGTGATCTCCTTGGACTATAAAAAGAAAGGCAAAGGGGGGGGAGGTAACAGAAACATGTTGTATATGTGACGTATCATTCCGCTTGTTCTGCTCTGTTTTTTTATCTATCATTGTTACGGTGGCAAGCTATTATGCTTCCTCCTTCACCTGCACCTCCTACCAGACATAGAGAGAGAGAGAGCCCTGTGTGAGTGTGAGTGCTTTGTCTCATGTCGAAAATGAAAACTACTCTTTCTTTTCGCCTTGGTATAGCAACGACAAACAACTTTGCAACTCCCAGTTGTACGCTGGGCTGCTGCCCCTCATATCTCAATATCTCTCCCCTCCCCTCACTTTTAGTTTTATTGTAATTATTCTTGCTTGTTTGTTTGCTCTCTCCCTCTCTCTCTCTCTCTCGCTTAGAGAATCTTCTTTTAATATATCAATATGAATAGCGAAACAAGTGAAACCAAAAAACCTGCGGGTGCGGCGGCGAGTCGTACTCACGGGCAGCGAGTTACCTTGAAGGCGCATGAAGCAGCCAACGCCACAGTAGCTGACCCACGTTATGCGGAAGTAGTGCAGGTATCGATGTTCCCTACTATGGGAACACAACTTCGGGCTGAGGGTGCAACGCCTTCATGGAACTGCATTGCATACGGCGCGTGAAGCTTCGCACTACACGAAGTTTTCCTGCTATCTATCTCTCTCTCTCTTCAAATGCAGAAAGCAAAGTGCGAAAGGGTAGTCATGTGAAGAACCGACTTGTGTATTTATTTATTTTGTTTGCCTCTACTGTGAGTACTATCCGCCCAGACACACGCCACGTCTTCTTCTCTCCCACTTCTTCCTTTTGATCGACAGCGAAGAAACACGCCGCTTTCAAGATTTTTTTTCACAATTAAGGCATTAGCAACACGACTTATTATTATTATTATTATTATAAAAAAGGTACTTTCCTTTGTAGCCTCTCAATAGTCAGTGGCTGAGCGCTTTAGTAACTTACTTAGCATGTCAGTGCCGTCAGCAGCGGAGGTGAACCAATGGGTATCGCGTCTGGACGATGTCACGGCAGCTATTCATGAGCTTCTCAATGAGGATCCAATGGTCGAGGTCGAAAAGAAGCAATTGCGTGAATCTCGTAGGAGAGAAGAGGCTAAGGCCGAGGAAGCAGCAAAGCTTGCGCGCGTCAAGATGCGGTACGAACCGAAGTTCTACAGTCGCTACGAGCGCGATGAAGTAATTGATGCCATGTTGCGTGCGGTGGACGAGGGCGACACTGCAGGGAGGGCGCGCTCTGGCACGCGTGTGGTGCACGACGAATCCCTCTATAGCAAAGCTGAGATAGTTTCGCTGGAAGAGGGGAAGAGACTCAAGCAAGAAGCAGCTCAAGCGGTGCAGAAGGCGGACTGGAGCACCGCCCTTTTACTTTACAGCAATGCAATAAAGTTAGATGTCCCTGACGAGGCGCTCAAGGCTGCTCTATACAACAACAGGGCCCTTGTGCACCTCAAGCTTGCCATGTACATGGAGACAGTGGAGGACGCAACTTGTGTGCTTCAGAAGCTACACGAAGCAAACAATGTCAAGGCGCTTCTGCGAAGGGCTCAAGGCTTGCGACACCTACATCGCCCTGTGGAGGCACTTGCAGATATCGCGCTTGCGCTGAAGCTAGAGCCTACCAATCAGGAGGCGCTTGCACAGCGTTCGTGGCTGAAGCGTGCCGAGGTGGAGCTCATGCGCAGCGACGCCTTTGTGAGCGAGGAGAAGGCCAATGAAGAGCAGCGAGTGGCGCTTGGCTCGTGTGGCAAAGGCGAAAACATGGCGAAGCTGCTGTGCGAAGCGATTGATGTGCTAGCATGTGCCGGCACATCCACGTCTGTGTCTACACGGCGGTGCAGCTGTGAGGAGAAAGTACTGGCGCTGGACACGTGTACACGTATTATACAAACACGTGGCGATGGTGCCGCAGTCTTCTTTGCACTTCGCGGTGGCGTGGGCCGCACGCTGGCTCTGGCTCAGCAAGCGCTTGACACATATGTTAACGGCAGTACGGATTGCTCGAGCGGCGAAGAGAAGACGGGAAACTCTTCAGTAGCGGGGAAGGACGTGTATGAAACAGAAGTGGCGCTGCTACTAGTGTCTATGCGTCTCTTGGCTCTAGTGATGCAGGACTGCGAGGTGGCGACGCAGGAAGTGGCTGAGACGGCGGTGCGTACATTCTGTGAGCGACTATGTCAATTTCTATCTAATGACACAATCCCACGTTGCGATGAGCAGAAGGGTAGAGCAGTGCATATTAAGCTGGTATCGACCTCACTTCAGTGTCTTACCTCCCTGTGCCGCTTCTTCAAGACAGTAGTATGTGAAGCTCTAGAGGTGGAGGGGGCATGTACCTTGACGAAGGTGTGGAGAAGCATTGCCAGATCTGCCTCTGCAGAAACTTCCTCGGTCCTTCAGCAGTACTCGTACACTGGGCTGCTGGACGCACTAGTGAAGGGCTTCTCAGTAGGTGACTTTGATTCGCCTCTAGGGCAGCAGCTTCTGGAGTCCACCTCCACCGTGGACGGCGATGATCCACTTGTGTTGCGTGCTGTCTGGCTCTCTTTACATCATGAGGCACCGCTTCAGCTGCAGCGTGTGGGTGCGGCACTTGGGCTACGCCTGTCGTCTATAAGTTCAGCAGGCGGCAACGGCAAGAACGGAACAGAAGGAAGGTTGGCGCTTGTGGTGACCATGCTGGCTGCGCCATCGTCAACAAAGCGTATTTATGATATCCTCATGTCCGCTCTTAGCAAGGCCTCAGCAAAGGTCACGAGTCGGAAGCCAAGAGCGGCTTCACAAAGCAGCACTGCCTCAACGTCCTTGTGGCTTTCCTCCTCGTCCGATGAGGAATATCCCCTCCTGGAGGCTCTCTTCTCGCTCATATACAATCTCATCCTGCAGGCCTCTCCACGTGAGGCATATCTCCAGCAATGGCTAGCCCTGCCCCACTCCATTACCCACGCCACGTGTGTCTGCCTGACACTTAGCACGTCAGATGAACACCAACAGCAGCCCATGTGCGCGCTCAGCAGCAAGATGCTCAGCGTAATGGCAAAATTCCTCCCCTCTGACACTGAGCTGCAAAAGGTTCTTGCGCAATACGAGGGACACCTGTGGCAATGGTGGCACCATGTCCTTTTTGCTGATCATCTCAGCGCTGACAACAGTTCTCTCTCCACGTGCATTGCATGGGAACATGTTGAGCACCTCAGCGCGATCCTTGCTACTGCATATATGAAGCAGTACATCGCTCTTCCCACCTCCCCTGACCATAAACATAAGCTCGGGAGTCACCTCCTTGACGCGGCCAATCTATCACACATCTTGCTGCGGGTCCTAGAGCTCGCAAGTCCTCCTACTGAAAGTGCTGTTGCCCTCCTTGAAGACAGCCGTTCTGTGAGCGAAGATGATCTACGGGCCGCCACGGCCCGTCTGGTCTCTCTAGGAAATACCGCACTACTCTTTTCTTATGGAGTATCGCCGGCCTTTACCTCAACCGCCATCATCAAGGCGCTAGAAGCGGCAAAGGCAATGGACATACTGCTTGCAGCTCTGCGCATGACACGTACATCGGCGTTGCTACTGGCAAGCGAAAAAGCCGCCAGGGAGGCACTCACTGTCATTCCTGCTACTACCATAGCGCAACTGGCTCTCTGGCACGCACACGCCCTCTCCGCACAGAAGAACCTTGCTATTGCCATCTCCAAAACATGTGCGGTCAGTGAGTCACTGAAAACCAGGCTACGAGACATGAATGGGTTCGAGACACTCATGGCTGTTTCTAAATCTTAAAGGAAGGAACAGCCGGGGAAACGACTCACGTCCTCTACGCATCTATGCTCGGCTATCTGTATGTAAAACAGCTGAACTCTCGGCCCCCAAAGGCAGAGAGGAGTCATCAACAGATTATATATATACACACATGGACGGAACAGATTGCGTGAAAGATATGCATATATATACTTCAATACATCCTTCAGTCAGCTTTGCATAAATATGCATCTTCAGTCGGCAACCTATTGAACTAGATGATTACATGCGTGCGAGCCTTTTTTTTTAAAAAAAAAGGAGGTACAGCTTACCCATAATTGCAACTCCCTATATCTTGTTATCATAATTTTAATTACTCAAGAAGGAACGAAAAGATCACGCACACATCAATACACATCTATATATATATATATATATAGAGAGAGAGAGAGAGAGATATCAGCTACATTAGCTCGGGGTACGCACGCCGAAAGATGTCAGTGACATACAGAAAACATCCAGTTGTCAAGGTTTGTGCGGAAGATGTTGTCATCCGCCCGGCGGTCCCAAACGATGCGGAGCAACTTTTTGACCTCATCGTGGAGCTTGCCGAATACGAAAGAGCAAAGCACGAAGTCGCCATCAGCGCCGATGCAGTGCGTGACTGTTGCTTTGGCGATAACGCGTTTTGTGGGGCTTTCGTAGCCGAATGGAGGCCGACAGACGGACGGCTACCGCTTGTCATTGGGCTAGCTATCTATTTCTACCGCTTCTCCACCTGGAAGGGACGTCAGCTGTACCTTGAGGAGTTTGTGGTGAGCGACAGGTACCGCGGTGGCGGGGTGGGCCGCCGCCTGTTTGACCGTGTTGTACAGCATGCCAAGAAAACCAAGTGTTCCGGTATGTTTTGGCAAGTACTTGAGTGGAACGAACCTGCTATAAATTTTTATCGCAAGTACAAGGCCGAGTTTGATCCGCAGTGGCACAACTGCTCTATCCTATTTTCTAGCAAACTGTGAGAACGGAAACTGTGCTCGCATGCACTCCGTAGAATTAAAAAAGAAAAAATATTTTTTAGCTGGGCTCGAGATACCTACGTTAGCTCTATATTTACATTTATATTTATTTATTTACAAAAACAGCATCTTTCAAAAGTTGTTTCTATTTCTTTTCTTTTTCAACTGGCAGGCAAAAGAACACATGCATTCCGCTTCACCTTTTTGTTGTTGTTGTTGTTATTCTACCGTCGTTTCTCCCTACACGTCTGTACTCTCGACGGACCCTCTTCTTTCAGTATATATGTGCTGCTTTACTTTTCTGCACTTTGGATAAAAATATTTATATGTTTCTTTCCCGTTACATTTTCTTTATACCTTCGGAAATATAGTTCATATAGATATTCTTTGTGGAGAAATATATTAACCTCAGCCTCATTTTTAACTACATTCAGCAAAAAAAAAAAAAAAAGAAGCAAAATGTCCTTTCTACTGGGTCCAATTAAGAAGTATTACAGCCAGACGCGCGCGGTGCAGCAGCGCAAGGATGAAGGGAAGCACCCAATAAACGAGATGCAGCGCTTCCGTCTGCTCTGCAGCAGCCTGTTTTGCAGCGTCTGTGTCTCTCTCGTCTACGCCTTCGATCTCTTCACCCCGCAGTTCTCCAACCGCTTCGACCTCTCCGCAGGAAACCAGTCCACTATCAGTACAGTGGGCGTAGTGTTCTGCTACTTTGCCCTGCCTTACGGTATCCTATACGACTACATGGGGCCTACCGCACTGTTTGGCATTGCTTTTATCACTTCCCTCATCGGGTGCCTCGGCCTGGCGCTCATCTTCAGCGGCAACATCGTCGGCAACACCACAAACATCGCCGTCTTCTACGCCATTATGAACGTTGCCAGCGGCCTGCTGGACTCTGCCGCCATCGTGACCCTCGTCGAGACCTTCCCGCGCAACCGCGGTCCCGTGGTCGGTCTCTCCAAGGTGATGACAGGCCTCGGCAGCTCTGTTCTCGCATCTGTCAGCAGCAACCTTTTCACCAACGATATCAGCGGCTTCATCTACTTCATTCTGGCTATCTCTTGTACCGCCAGTCTCATCGCCATGGTTCTCATCACTCTACCCCCCTACTTCGTCAATGGCTGGCGCCGCCGCAACAAGGCACCCGAGGACCTGGCGGAGCTGCAGGCACTGAAGCCGCTGTACCACACAAAGCAAGCGCCGAAGCGTCGTCTCGTGGTCGGTTACATCCTCGTGATCACTATGCTCATTTTCTTCACCGTCTCCACCCCAGTGACAGCATACACCCCAGTCTCCCCCGCTGGCCGCCGCGCCATCGGCTCCCTCACCCTCATCCTGTGCGTCGCTCTCATCGTCATTGCCCTGCCCATCAAGTGGCTCGGCGGCGTGGACGAGCCCGCACCGGAGGAGGGAGGCAGCGAGGCTGACGCACAGAGCAGTCACTCGCTCGAGTGGTTGCCGGATCAGGCGGTGATGCGTGCCAAGGCAGCCCAAGCCGATACTCCTTCTGATGGCAGCATTCATGACGACCTCATTGCCAGTGAGCTTCAAGCTGGCGTTCCCTCCGCTTCCGCCGACAAGCCAGCGGTCACACAGCCAGGTGCGCAGGAGGAGCAAGTGCAGGGTCCAACTCCAGCCGCCGCGAACTATGAGGAGGATGTCCCCCAGGACCCACGCTATGGCGGCACGCTCTGGGACAACCTTCTCTCGCCCGACATCTGGCTTATCCTCATCGCGTTTGTGTTTCAGGGGGCGATTGGGATGATGGTGATGTACAACGCCTCTACCATTTACGTCGCGCGTACAGGCAAGAAGCGTTCGCAGGGTGTTTCCGCCCTCTACACCGCCTTCCTCGGCGTGGGTAGCGCCGTCGGCCGTATCGCAATGGGCTTGTTTGAGGCGTACGTGCAGCAGCAGGACCCTAACAAGAAGCACCGCCTGCTCGTCACTGTGGTCATACCTCTTGCCCCAACCATCGCAGTGGTTGGCGGAATCCTGGTGCTCGTGCTACCTGGCGAAGCTCTGCTGTTCCCGTACATTCTCATCTACCTTGAGGAAGGCTTCTTCAACGGGACACGTGCGCTGCTCTTTCCCTGCATCTTCCAGAACCATCATGGCATCTTCTACAACATGAGCTTCCTCTCGACTGTTGTGTGCGCAATCTGCTTCAATCGCCTCCTCTTTGGTTTTACGGTGGACTCGCAGCACAACAAGCTTGGCTTTGCCGCCGGCGAGGACTGCAAGGACCGCCGCTGCGTACAGACACCCCTCATCGTCGCCACCGTCCTCGCCGCCGTTGCCGCTGTGCTCCTCGTCATCGTGCATATTCGTTACGCGCGCTTTGTGCGTCGTCACGGCGGGAAGCCAGTGTTTACTTCTGAGACGGACTTTGACAGTCCGGAGCCAATAAATACTGACACGAGCAACGCTGCCGTGTACGAACGTCTTTCTGCGTGAGAGAGGGAAGGGGGAGAGACCAGTTCACGTATAACGCCTTAGTATGTAGGCCATTTGTGAACATTGTACTATTGTAGTGTGCGGATAACACAGTGAAGGCTCTCAGTATGTATTTTATTATATATAGCAAGGCGAAGCCTGGATGTGGTCGTCCGACCACTAGGACTGGGACAATGTGACAGCGCACGACTCTTATTTTATAAAAGGAAGGATCATATAAAAAGCTGAAAGCGTCAGTGTTAAAAAGTGGGGGAGGGAAGATGTGGCACGCGATGATTGATCAATTGGCAAGTACTGACAACCTTGCGTTGCATCAATGCTCATAGTAGAGCGCATACATCTGTGCTGTTCATACATATAAATAGTGATGAAGTGTTTGTTCTATTATTGGAGAGGCTATTTGTGAAACGCGTTTCATGTTATGGCCATGCAAGGACACCTTCACTCCTGCAGCCTCCCATGATTTTCCTTTCAGCACGATAGCAGTGCGTAGAAAAGAAAATAAGCAGAGAAAAGAAGGGATACTTTTTAGGGTGAAAAACAAAATATTACAATAATAGAGAGAGAGAGAGAGAGAGGAAGAAATTAGGAATAACTGAACCCTTGGTGCGTGTGCAAGTACTTGATTACCTTGAGCATGGACTATCTTTTTTATTTCTATAAAGATAAAGCTAAGTCTGAACATTTATGACTCAAAAGAACACACTCCAATGTTGACAGAGATGGAGCTTTCGTTTTTTTACATTTTTATTTTTCTTTTACTTTTTATTTTTTTCCCATATCTGGGATTTTCAGCAAACGGAACTAGCACAATTATATCGGTATATATATAAATATATGTTTGTTCTTGTGAATTCTATTTTATTTTTTATATGTGTTTCTTTTTCTTTTTTGTTGTTTTGAGCTTCGATTCCTGAGACTAAATAGGTTTTTTTTTCTCTCTCCGTTTACATGCCCATATACACGCGTTCAAGGTGCATTTGGCAAGTAGTAGCTGCGCGTAGCGTATCGGCAGCGTTCTCTGTCAAAATCGGAAGTACCAGCAAACACATCTGCTGATTTTAAGAGAAAAAACAATGACTTGTTCTTTGTGAATGTATTTGTGTAGACGCAATTGATACTATTACGTTATCTTGGGGAAAAAAAATGGAAGGGGAAATAATTGTTATTACTATCCACATTTTGAGAACTGGAAGAAGGGAGAAGAGGCTGCATTTTCCATCCGTGCGCAGCCTCTTCTTTTCATTTTGACCCCTTGTTGAGCTCTGATGTACCTGAGCTCTGTTTTTGTTTCATACTCCTCATTTCTTGTTTTTTTTAATTACTATTATCTGACTCTTTTTGTTATTATTTTTTACTCCTGAATAAGATCTACTTGCATATATATATATATATATGTGTGTGTGTGTTGGCTAAAAGAGAATTGCATACATGTCGTGTATTCTCTCTGTGGTGAACAACCACTTCAGCCAGACGCGGTACGTTGAGGAGCGTCGTGCAGCAGGACTGCATCCCATAGACGAACTTAAGCGCTTTCGACTCCTCGTGGTGTGTCTTTGCGGAAGCACGTGTATATCGATGGTGTACATTTTTGACCTGTTCACTACAGACTTTAGGTACAAGTTCGATCTCAGTGCCGGTGATATGGCCACCATCAGTACAGTAGGCATGAGCGTGTGCTGGTTCGTGCTCCCTTATGGATTTCTATACAACTGCACTGGCCCTGTGCCTATGTTTGTGATCAGCGCCATGTATGGCTTTACCGGCTGCACGTGCTTGATGCTTGCTCTTAAGGGGATCGTACCTGGAAATCTGGCTACCATCTGTGTCTTTTACACCTTGATGAACGCAAGCAGCGGTCTCATCGACGCTGCCACAGTGGTAACACTGGCGCAAGTATTTCCACGTAATCGTGGGCCTATTATCGCGTTGGCGAAGGTGATGACGGGGCTTGGCAGCTCCATGTGGGCCTCAATCAGCCTCAACCTCTTTGACGGCGATATTGCCTCCTTCGTCACACTTCTCATGTTTTTGGTGCCATGTGTGAATGCACTTTGCATTGCATTTGTGTGTCTGCCTCCTTATATCATAAATCCATGGAGACGGCGGGGTAAGACCCCAGATCAAATTGCCCGCCTCGAGTCCCTCAAGTCTGTGTATCACAAGAAGAACGTCCCGCTTCGCAGGTTGGTGGTGATCTTCATTGTGGTGGCCTCTTTGATCATCTTCTTCTCGGTATCCACGCCAGTAAAGGCGTACACGCACATATCGAAAGGCAGCAGAATATTTTTGGGAATCCTCACAATCGTCATATTCGCGTGCTTCACGCTCTCTGCTATGCCTTTTCGTTGGCTAGGCGGGGTGGAGGAGCCGGATCTCTCACTGGAGGGGAAAGAGGAGCACAACATGGAGAGTGGTGATGGGAGTGGTGGTGTTAGCGAGAAGGAACTGTATCTGGCAAAAAAGAATGTGGAGGAAGAGCAGGGGGAAGCCGCGGCGGTGGTCGAGGAAGCTGAGAATACAGAGCAGCTCTCCGCTGAGCCGATAGACGGAGAGTTGCTCGAAGCGCACAACCTGGAAGACAGCGCTGCACACCAGCAACAGCAGTTGGAGGGTCCCAGTAGGCAGGATCCTCGCTACGGCGGAACCATCTGGGATAACATTAAAAAGCCTGATATATGGCTTCTTCTTGTAGGTTTCTGCTGTCAAAGTGCCTTGGGTAACATGGTGCTATATAATGCTTCTACCATCTCCGTGGCTCTTAGCGGTGCACGGCGGTCGAAGGAGCTCTCTTCACTATACATAACCTTTCTCGGTGTTGGCAGTGCCTTGGGACGCATTTCAATGGGTCTATTTGAGGCGTATGTGCAACACCAAGATCCCAACGCCGCTGCGAACAAACGCAGATGGCTCGTTACCATTGCCCTACTTGTCTCTCCCATTCTGGCAACTATAGCGGGTATATTACTGCTGTTTATTCCAGGAAATATGGTTCTTCTTCCTTTCATCATCGTCTACTTTGAGGAAGGCTTCTTCAACGCGATACGAGCCATCATATATCCTTGTCTCTTTGAATCCGATCACGCCGTTTACTACAACATGAGCTTTATCTCCTCTATTGTTAGCATTATCTGCTTTAACCGCCTCCTCTTTGGTCTCACAGTGGACAGCAAACACAACAGTCTGGGATTCCCCACCGGGGTTGACTGCAACGTCAGAGAGTGCGTGCGAATGCCTATAATAGTGGCTACCTCCACATCAACGTTGGCGGTGGTGCTGGTAAGCATTGTACACATCCGTTACAGTCGTTTTGTGAGCCGTGTGAGAGCGAGGGATCTGGTGGAGGGTTAATGTAAACAGCGAACGCTGTGGGGTTAATGCGAATTCGCGCTTTTTATTAATAATATTATCCTTTATATATATATATATATTTATTTATTTTTTCCTGTTTATTTATTTTTGTATTGCTTTACTGTTGTTGTTTTTGTTGTTACTCTTCCATTTTCTTTTCAGTATTTCTGTGTTGCTGTCTCAAATACTCCCCTGATGTTTTAACAATCAAACGTAAATTAGGCGAATTTGAACCAGTCAGTCTGGAAAATGCAGTCGCCTTAATGCAGGAAGAGCGAGGGTGACATCATGAACAGTTGGATCACACATGTACATCACTACGCTGGTACTCGCAAATATACCCCTTAGTGGAAGTTCCGTAACTCTATGTATGTGTGTGTGTGTGCGTGCACGCAACTGCGGGGCTTTAGTAGGGTTGGTCCTATCATACACATGTTGTATGTGGACATGATGCTTCTCATGTTGGGGGAAAACGAAGATGTCTAGTTCCCTCTTTTTTTATTTTTGTTTCTCTCTCTCATGCACTCCAGTGTACAAGGATAAATATATCGATTATCATCCCCTCCCACCCCACCCCCTGGACTCCTTTCCTTTCTTCTCATGAGTCAGGGACTGGTATGAAGGTGTGGGACTTGGTAATCGCCGCGTTCATGCCTTTAGAGAAAAAGAATGAGTTTGAGCCCCCAAGACAGCACATCAAAGGCGTAGCAGCCCTGTTAGCACGCCTTCGTTTCTATTACTTTTAATATAATTACTATTACTTTTATTATTGTTATTCTTTGCTACTACATCTTCTTCTTCACTCCTCTCAACTACAACAATTTATATCGTAAGCAGAACCGCCCCTTTCCCTTTTCCCATCACCATAGCGGCTCTCACCCAGGATAAAGGCGCGGGACAAAAATGTATTCAAAACAAAAAAAAAGAAAAAAAGCCGTCACTCTCTCTCCGCCCAAATAACAATTAACGACTATTCCCCACAAAAAAAAAAAAAATGATTCATTACATCCCCATATACCCGCCCCCCACCCTCTCACCACACAATCAACCATATGGCAATTCATACAATACGTCACGAATACATAACAACTAGAAAATTTCTCCACCCCATTAACTATTATTATTATTTCAAATCCTACCATTCTCTTCAACTTCACCAACCCAAACATTTTATAACAAATACCCCAAAAAAAACATCTACTTAGGTTCTCAACCCCTGTATCAACGAATAAACCAACAGCCATCAATACACCATCATAGTACCCTCTAACTACCCACACACACCCATACACACCCATCCACACACCCATTCACACCCATCCACACACGCACACAAATGGACTCCCTCCACGCCAACGCCATGGACAAGAAGGCTTTCGAGGC
>JASANZ010002128.1:0-50646 GCA_030849805.1 Sergeia podlipaevii
ACCGAATGTGTTGGTGGCAAGTTTCGGCAGATACTTTTTTTTGAGAGCCTCGTTTGCGTAACGCAAAAAGACGCCCACACACACGGTATTATGAACATCAACGGCTGTTGCCAGCGCTGCGTCGTGACGTGCGATCTCCTCGATAGCCAGAACAGTAGAGAAGAAATTCATACCACCGCCTTCGAGCTCTGCAGGGATCTCCATGCTCATAAGGCCAGCCTTAAAGGCCTCTTCAATCACCGTGGGATGCATCTTGCCCTTCTCGTCCATCTCCTTTGAGCGAGGAGCAACTTCCTTGAGACAGAAGGTTCGTACTGTATCCACAAGCATCCTCTCGTCATCTGTCAGACGAGTAACAGGAGTGGGTGCGCCTGTAACAGCAGCGGACATAGCCACTGCTGTGCGGCGCATAAGGGGCATACTAACACGGCGGAACATTTTAAAGAAGAAATGAATTTATAGATCGCTATAAAATATCTTTCGAATACTCAGAACACACAGTATATATATATGTGTATATATTTTCAGCTTGATTGGCCTATTTGATCCTTTACGCAACACCCCTAGGCACATCAAAAAAAATAATAATAATAAGAAAACCAGTATGGAATAGTCAATAAATAAATGGATGAGATCAAAAAGAGCTGAGGTGCAGTTGTAATCAGAAAAATCACGGTTATTCGTTTTAATAAGTACAGCACTAGCATTTCCACTGTGCAATGCATACACGTATATCTTACTGCTGTGAGATCAATACGGACGTTCAAGTTTCCACAATAGACGCATGCGCACGCTGGACCACAAGAAGAAAAAAAAAAAGAGATGAAATACCATAAAAACGCTGCGACACTAAGAGCGCGCATGAAAAAAATAAAAACAATAATTTCATCACTTTTAAAAAAGAAGAATGCTCTTCTTAGCGGAAAATGAAAGATAAACAACAACAGAAAAAAAATATTCTGTGGTTGCATGTATCTTTTAGCTTCACCATTCTCTCCCCTCTCTTTCAAAGAGAGTACCCACAGAGTTCCTCTAGCTTGAATAATCTTTCTTGGTTCACTGGTCTTGTTCTGCTGCGGTCCTTCGTACAAATGGAGACGCTTTTGCCCGTAAGAGTCGTACAACCATCACCTGAGCACCCCTCAAGAATCTCGTGCTTGACGCGCTGCACGTCATACACGATGGTTTGCTCTTCCACGTCAGCCGATAACAAGATCTGCTGCACCTCAGCAAGCAAACACGCCTCTCGCTCTGTTCCCATTTCTAATGGTATGTCACAGAGCCAGTTGCACAGTCGCGTTGCAATACTTGCGTATATAGAGTCCTGCACGCACACTAGCAGCGCAGAGGCAGCCGTGGCAGTTAAACAAACGGTGTCCCATTCTCCTGCGGGGTCGTCGTCCTCGTCAACTTGGACGCACGCCACCTCACTTGATGCTCGTCTGCCACATGCAAATCCTACGACACGTGGAGTGTTGAAGAACCACAACACCGACGCCATCACGTTCTCCACTGAACATTCACCCACAAGCTCGATGGGTTGCATACAATGGTCACGCACAAACTGTTGAAAGGCAGGGAAGCTAGCATCTTGCACCACTGTTTGTTCCACCATTGCCCGCATACTTTCCATGTCGGTTCCGAGTTGAATGAGATTGACCATGCCGTACTCCTCCAACGTGTTGACATTCCACTCGAACTCCACAATACGGGGGCAAAACGGCAGTGCGTCATCCTCCTCCTCCGTTGCGTCCTGCTCTTTAGTGACTGCCTTCCCATCACTACTAGTATTACTGCTGCTGCTGGTACTGTCATTTTCGCTACTACCCGTGTCTTCCCACGTCTCCAGTAGACACTTCGCATTGAGTAGATGCACGTCGCCCTGCACAGGGTGCATAAAAAGTGGCCGGTCAAGTGACGGACTACAGTAAAAGAGAAACGTGCGGCACCACCCATCACCGGGTTGATCCTCTAGTTCTCTCAGATCCAGCATAGATGTAAACGAAGATTTGAGGACGGCTGCAAGCAGCGTGGTGACGTTGGAAGCCTTATCAAAAAGGTGCGCGCCAACAACACCGCCTCTACTAGTCACAGGAGCCTCTGCGTCGCTGGCGTCAAAGCGGGAGTAATGCCAGACAGACCCAGTTCTAACAAATCCCTGGGGGCTGTACGATTTGTCTAGTATAATACGCGGAAGAGAGACGAGCTTTTCACACAACTTAGCCTCAAAGGGCCAGCGCTGGCGCAGAAGAACGGATAGTGGTGCATAATTTGGCACTCGCCCCTGATGCGAGCAGGTAGAGCGGAACCAATGTGCCGGTGGCAGCGTCGTGTCATCACACTCAAAGAATTGCATGGAAGCGCACACCTTCCTGCGGCAGGTAGGTCGTGCTAGACACGCTCGTACAGCGGCCATTGTGGGTGGCTCCACAAAGTAGTAGAGCGTTAAATGATGATCCAAGTGAGATACGCGGTAGCCCTTTGGAACACCGATAACGTAATGCGGCGTGCGTGGAGGGCCCTCTTCTTTCCTGTCTTGTGAAGTGTCCAACAGACACTCACCCAACGGGGCAAAGCGGTCCTGAAACGCGTCCATCTCAATCCTTGCGCCAAGCTCACTACAGGGCATCTTGATCTGAGAAAACTCTACGACGGTACGCAGCAGCAAAAGAGAGAGTCGCGAGTGAGGCCGATAAGGGCGGTTGTTACCACGGAACGAGGGGTACACGTTGTCATCAAAGAGCACTACATCTACAGTAGTCAGCGGAACCACCTCTGGTAGTAAGATGTCCCCATTGCTCTTGGCTTGCAGCACTGCATTTTCACGTGTGTACTTCTCGTTCATCAACAGGCAAGTGTTGTCGACGACGTTAACGTGCAGCGCAACACACGTACTGAGATCATTGGCGCCAACACCAGTGCTACTGCCGCTGCTACCCTCAGCGTTGTCACTATCCTCAGCTTTGTCTTTATCTCCTTCGGTGCACGAACTGTCACAGATTAGCTCGGTGTAGAGCCCCTCGCTCGGTAGAAAGAGCGCCTCCCCTGCACCTTGTGTACACTCATAGATACGTGCATGGTACGCGTCAGGGAACTTGGTGTAGTCAATACAGTTTAAATCTGCCACCTCGCCAGTGTCAGCGCGTATAAGCAGGTGCTTATCAAGTGGATGGGCAATACGCCAACGCTTGCAGCCACGTAGAACAACGTGCCACGCATGCGCACCCATCACGCTGACGTGAGTCCGTGTGCCGCTACCGGGCTCCCCCACTGTAAGCCACGCAAAATAAGAATCATGCTTTAGCAGTAGTGGAGATTGCGCTACCGCTGGTATCTGTGACGATGGCTTTGACTTTCCGGTTTTGTACTTGCTGTTCTCGCCGCTATTGCGACCACGGCGCTGCTGCTGCTGCTGCTGCTGCTGCTGCCACCGCGGTTCTTGATTCCTACTGTAGTACTGTTGGGGAGTAAATAAACGATCAAGCTGCAATTCTGACAGAAGCGCGTCACACTGCGCAATGGAGGCTTTGAAATTAAGAATGCCTGGTTCACCTCTCAGCTTTTCACACAGTGCCACATGGCACTGTTGCTGTTGTTGCTGGTGAAGAGCGTGATGACGTGGAGTAGTGCTCCCGCCTGTTGCAACCGCAGAGAGACTTGCAATGTTGGGAGTGTTCGCGGAGGGTGCGACAGGAAAGTGTCTGTAGATTTGCTGTGGTTGAGGAGAAGCCGCAAGATACGCGGAAGCATCGCGCTCAGTAGTGCAGTTACTCAAGCTGCTACCACTTTTGCGCAGTTTCTCACTTCTTCGGCTTTGAAGAATAAGGGCAATGTCTTGCAGCATGAGAAGTGGCCGTCGACCATAGACAGCACTTGAGGTACTGAGCATGGATGCATCATCCAAGCCAGCTATAGAGAGCGCGCTGTCCTCTACAGAGCCATTTGACATGTCGTTCCGCAAGCGCCGTGATGGCACACCTGCGCCTTCAGAGCTCATTGCAGGTAGTAGTATTGTTGTTGCTGAAGCGGCGGCAGCGATAGCAGAAGAGGGCATGTTAGTGCGACGCTGCTGAACTTGTAACGCTTCCACTTTTAATGAAAGCAGCAGCCGTTCTCGATATGCGTCGTCGTCAATTATATCTATCCCACCTACCGAGGAACCAGCAAGGACCGCGGCAATGCTAGCGTACTGTGGCTGCTGCTGCTGCTGTAAACGAGGCTTATCAACTAGCGCTGCGGACATGTCCTCTCCACCAGACTGGTTTCTCTGAGCAATCCCACTACCTGTCGTAGGAGCAAGTCCACGTCTCTGCCGACTGTTAAGGTGTCGCTGTACCTGGGATTCGTTGTCCTGTGTATCGTCCCCTAAGTGTTGATGTGGTGGCTGATAATAATGATGGGAGGCAGAGTAGTACATGGCACTTTCTTCGAAGTTAAGACTGGCATCACCGCCGTAGTACCGTGGATGCTGCACAGAGCCAGCCGTCTGTATCGCAGCGCACTCAGCTGCAGCTGTCTCCGCATCGTAGTGCTGATATTCTGAAAGGTACTGGACGTAGTCACTCGCAAATTCCCGCAGTGCTGGAGCGCAAACAGAAAATGCGTCTGTAAGCAACCACGGTGTGAGCGTGTGCTCTTTTCTTCTAAACCGTTCTTCTGTAACGTCGACGGAGTCAATACGCTCGATTGCCAGAGCTGATGGTATTTTCTCCATGAGAGGTTCTGCACAAGTGGTAATCAAAAGCTAAAAAGAACACACAAGAAAAGCGCAAAAGCAGTAGTTATTTACAATTTTGAAAATTGAAATAAAAGAAGCAATCCGCCACCAAAATGCGCTAAAGTATATATATATGTACAACTAAAACAACAAAGAAAGCGGGCGAATGCTTTTATTTTGATGGATCAAGCCAAATTTAGATAGAAATAACACTAATAATAATGATAATAACACTATAATTATTCTAAAAAATTAATCGGGGAATGCTAATATATATATATGTCGTTTTAAATGCTTCGGTTGCTAGATAGATAGATAAAAAAAAGGAAAAATGATCACTAATTGAAATATTGTTTTATAAGTAATACCCCCTTAAGAATTTTTTTTTTTTGAAAAGCAGTATGCTATTCAAAAACGAATTGAAGGCAGTAATAGCTACCCCTCCGGTATTTCCTTCGAATTTCTTTTTGTATGAAGTGAGTCAATCTACTACGACTAGATGGTATTGTGTGAAGAAGATGCGCTAAATTGCAAAATAATAATAATAATATAATAATGAATGAAGATAGCCTTTGAGGGTGAAACAATAGTTGAAGAACGACTCCTTTCTCAATATGTTTCTCAACAAGGTTAGTACTAATTGACAAAAAAACAGACTTTGCCAAGACTTAATCTGCATTCTTATTTTTTAAAGATAGTTGCAATTTAAAGAATGATCAAGGGAAAAAGACATAAAAACAAGCAATTTTCAGAGCAGAAAAGTGAAGTACACTAAACAAAACAATCAAATTTTCTTTAAATTTTTTTTTTTTTTTGCGAATCAGTCGCTCCATCTTTATGTTCCTTTTATTCTCGCTTGTCCTTTGTTTTTTTTTTAAAGAAAGGCAAACCCCTGTATACCAAAGAGCAACAACAGAAGAAAAAAGAGCTTGGTTATACAGAGAATGGGACACTCTCAGACATCCTCCAGAAGCGTCGTTAGCTCCTTACAATGGACCACGTGTACGCACGAACTCCCATCATCGCTATTCATCTTCCGAGTCTCCAGGCCCCCATTGCCGTTGCGGCTGTCGTGTGTCTCAACAGCAGCCGACGTCATCGTATGGTGCTCACGGCCATAGCGCCGCTGCGCACACCATACTAATGCACAGGAACCATACACAGTGATCCCGTTTATCATAAAGGGCACACCACACAGGATGGAATTGGAGGGATAGGTGGTCATCGACCACTTAAGCAGAAATCCAAATAAAAGCGCGAAGAAGACCTCACACGCATTGTGTATCGTCCCGACCATGCCAAGAGCAATACCGGAGATACCCCACGGAGACGCGATGGAGGTAACACGAGCGTTTAAGATGGAGGTAGCCATGATACCAACCCCAACCACCAGATGAACGATGTAAACCGCAACTCCGTCAAAGACCAATGCGTAGCACATGATGCCCGTACCCCCGGCAAGTAAAAAAATAATTAGCGCAGGAAAGATAACATCGTGCGCGATCAACAGCTTCATGCCAAACGATTGCGCGACTATCGTAACAAGTGCGGTAAAAGCCAAGACGTAGCTGACCTCTGTAAGACCCCAACCAAGGCGGTAATTGAGAAAGAGCACCAACATCAAATTTGTGTTCATGATTGCCACGCGCAGTATCACAGCAGCGAGCATTGTACATAGAAGCAGGTGGTCATGAGTAATGATGCGCATAGCACGCTGAAAGAGAGCCTTGCGTCCTTCCACATTCTCCGCGCCACTAGCGGCTTCACCCGCCTCCTCTACTATTTTACTATTAACGTCCTTGCTATAACCACTTTGAGCCATTGCCCCTCCCTTTGTGCGAGATAGCTGCTGAACATTTGGAGGAATTCTCAGTGTCAGCGTCATCCCTGCTGACACCATGCCAAGAAGGCAGGCAAAGCCAAGTGGGACTTGGCGCGACCACCTGCTCAGCAGTCCGCACAACAAAGAGCCAAAAAGAGATGATACCCCCATTGTAGCGCCGATATACCCATAGGACTGTAAAAGAGCATCGCCAGTGAGAAAGTCTGAGAAAAACGCGTGCAATATAGTAGAGGGGATGGAAATGGCCGAAGTACGAGCGTACCAGAGGGGAAATATCAGCTTGAAGCGGTCACTTATCACCAGTGCAACCGTGGTGGTGGCATAGTAAAGAACCCACGGTTTCAGCACTTCGACTCTGCCTACATAATCCGAATAGAACCCACCAACACCACAAAATACGCCTCCTACGAATGCATTCGTGCTGAGAAATACACCCTGCCACACTGCAGCAGAGGAAGGATCAATATCTTTCACAATTAGCGGGGTGCTCACATGGAGGACTGTCCAGCTAGTTATGATAATTCCCCATAAGAGGCACAGTTTGTAGACATAGGCCTTCGCTTCCGGTGGCACTGCATTCATGTGAGTCCGTTAACCGTCTAATCTGCAAAAAAAAATATATAAAAAGAAATATTGATCAATTTTTCTTTGGCGCAAACACACCCACTGCTTACTAAGGTGGTAAAAAGATATTCGTCTTTGATTATTATTTTTTCTCGAAATTACAAAAGCTACAAATACAACTTTTTTAGCTTTAAAAAAAACCCCAACAATGTGCAAACAGTCCTATCAGCAATGAAAACAGATATTTGATTGAGAGTGAAGAAAGAGAATCCAAAAAAAAAAGCGCAAAAATGTATACACTTACCACTTTCCTGCGTATGGTTCACTAGATAAATAAATAAATAAATAAATAGAGTATCTTTGAAGAATATATAAAGGGAGAAAACAGGAAAGCAAAACAATCTTTTAATAATATATACAGAGGATGAAAAAAATATATATATGGCAAGTACAAAGCATGACATTACCTTCGATAAAGAGTAAAACATAGCCAATCCATGAAAAATGTAGATCATTTTTTTTTCTTTAAAGATATATAAATGATTTTTTAAAAAATGAGAACAAGAAACAATTTTAAAAAGGCACTGTAGGTGCCGCTACTGTTTTGATGGCTCCACTATCCATAGAAAGCAGAGGGGTAAGATATATATATATATATATATATACTAAAAAAAAAAAAGTGGGCCGCTTCCATTTTAAGCAAACATATCAGCAAACATATATGCTGAAAAATATGCAATCGTAACGTCCTTCAAGTAAGAAATAAACAAAGAATGCTCATACGTGATTTCATGGAAAAAGGAGGCACATAAGGAAAAATATCGTTTTCATGCATACATGTATCTTTTTTCTCCCTGATAATTCTGATGGTTATAAAGTGCTTATGTGATAGTACTGTCTCTGCATAATAGCAACAGAATAAAAATATGCACCAGTTTTTCCAAAAAAAAAAAAAAGGAATTGACAAAGATACCTGACGCTGATTCGTTTTGAAAGAAATAAAGAAACAACAACAACAAAAAAAGGATTACTCTTGTATTATATATATATATAAGATTAGATAGAGGTTCACTTCGCCAGAGATACCACAAAGGCGCCACAACCAGGCTTGTCAATGTTATAGAACGTATTTTCAACACCAAAGCGTGCCTTGAACTTGTTACGAACTGTTGCCAGCACACGCTCCTTCGCATCGCTGCGAAGCAGCAAAATAATGCAGCCACCAAAGCCGCCACCCATCATACGGCCACCGGCAACCCCATCGTCTTCGTTAATGAGCTCTTGAATGAAGTCCAACTCTGGAGTGGTGATCTTCATGAGGTCACGCATGCCAGCATGAGCATCATTGAGTAGCTGTCCCACCTTCTTGACACGCTCCTCCCGCGTCACTGGCACAACGGGAGAGGTCGCTTCGCGGAAGGCCAACGTGCGGACCTGTTCCATTACTTGGTATCTTCCACGCTCATACTCGCCCTTCTCCAGAACATCTTTGCAGCTGTCGATATACTCAACAGGGGTGGCTGCACTGTTGTTGTGGGCTTTCCCACAGTACTTGGATGGGTTACGAACCAGTTGAGAAAACGTGAATGGCGCGCAACCAAGTCGCTCCTTCGATATCTTCGTCTGAGCGTTCTCTTGGTCGCTGCGAACTGCGTTATAGAAGCTGGCAGTGCCGCCCATCAGGTCGTGCTTGATCATGGAATCAATCAGCAGCCATGTATACTCGCCATCTCCGAGAAGCGGGGCAAGATCGCACACGTCAAAAGAGAGGTCGGTGCAGTCCAGAAACAGAAACTGGTTGGCTTCACCAAAGGCAGAAATAAACTGATCCATGATGCCCACATTGGCACCACAGTACTCCACCTCAATACGCCGAGCAAGCTTAACGATCTCCAAAAGTTCGGGTTGAGGGATGGTGGGCAGTACTGCGTATCTCCTGTCGTCAGCATGGCCCGCGGGTGCGTGACGGCCATTGATAACTGCTTCGAGAGAGCGTAGCAGCCCGACGCAAAATGCCGCGGATGCACTCATGCCAGCACCCACTGTCAGAGTATTGTGGACCGCCATGCAGACACCATCAAGCGCAGGGCAGTCGCCTGTGATGCCAAGGTGAGGCAACAGAACACCCAATGCGCCACGGATAAACGTCGTCCACGTCTTTCCGCCAGGACCAGCGTGCAGATCAGCTGATCCGCTGGCGATTTCGAATCCTTCATTTGCAAAAGTGGAGAAGAAACGAATCTTGCGGTCAGCAGGGGAAGGTGTGCAGTACGCTTTCACACGACCAACAAGAATGTGGGTGCCTTCTGTGACGGCGGCCGGGCACACCCACCCCCCCATGTAGTCCACGTGCTCGCCAATGTAGTTGACGCGTCCAGGTGCAAAGGTAAAGAGCAGCCACTCCACGTCACCATCATCATGCACGTGAAACTGCTTCTTGAAGACATCGCGCAACTCCAAGAGCATCGCGTCGAGATGCTCATCGCTGTAGGTTTCCCCCGGCATTTTTTTTTCTGATGATGTTTGCTTTGTGGTAAATATAAATAGCAATCTGTTGTGGGAAAAGCAAGCTAACCAACAAAGTAATAAAAGAAAAAGATAAAGAGAAATTCTAAAAATAAATAGCAATTTATACAACAACAAAAATGTTGTCAAAAAAAAAGTTGTTATCATTACTACTCATTCATGGGTTTGCTTCTCCATATTCACGTGCTCGAAAAATGTATGTGTCATCCTTTGTGATCTATGACGCGCTGGATAAGTTTCTGATAACACTCAGCAATAAAGAGACTACAATCACTAAACACATTGTATGTAGCACAGATACAAACACAAAAAGAAAACGAGAATTTTTTTAAAGTATGTGGTACAGTGATGTGATTTCCGCTTCTTCTACTCTTTACTATCCCCATTCCTCAATCTCAAAAAAAAAAAAAAAAAAGTGAGTTGAGAGTTTGTATTTTACAATTTGTCAAGCAAAACGTGTTAACCAAGCGCGTGTATTAGTCTATAGTGTTGCCATTTTCTCTTGGAGATACTCTCAGCATATCTCCCTCTCCCTCCTAAGAGCCGGCAACTCTGTTTTCACGTTCATCAGTCCCTCTTTCAATGAATTGATCACGGATGTGGCCCGCTGCAGCTCCGCTTGTTGCGACGCAATGTACTGCCGCGCAGACACCAAGTCCGACTCTAGCGTACTGGCTACATGCTGCAGTCGTTCATAGTCCCTGTAGAGCGCACAGTATCGATATTCATAAATGTCATTCGCAACAGGGGACAATGAAGGCATAGCGGTTGCAACCATGGATGTTGACGATTTCTGTGTTGCTGTGGCGGCGTTCATGGACAGTGTGGCGTACTGAGCGTGAATTCGAGCCAGGTCAGCGCGTGATGCGTGTAGTTGCTGCTGTAGCAAGGCGTTTTCATCTCGATACCGCCCCATGAGCTCACTTGCATGCCGCTGCTCTTCCGCAGCACGCCGCTCAAGCTCGCTAACCTGCACTGAGGTCAGCCTCGCCTGGTGTTGGGTGTGAAGAAGTTCTTCTGATGTCTGCGCAAGACGCACGTCTCGCTGCTGCAACGCATCATCATACATCCCCTTCAGCTCCTCTTCCTTCTTCTTCAGCTCCAGCTCAATACGCTGCACGGTGCTCTGGTTCTCACGCACGAGCGCGTGTAGCTTCTCGCCATGCTCGTGACTTAGGGACCGCAATCTCTCCTGCATCTTGTCCATTTCTACCTTGTACTCGCCTGCCTCGCGCTTCCGCGCCTCCTGCGCGTCCTGTAGCTGCGTACGAGTTTCCTTGAGTTGAGACTTGAGCACGCTGATTGTCTCTTGTGAGGCCTCATGCATGTCCCCTTTGACATCAGTTCCAGATGAGTTCGGCTTTGCTCCTCCTACGCTTACTGATTGCGCGTCCCTGCGTGATGGCGCCTGTGCTGTCGAGACAAAGCCCATCTCGCCTCTAAGTCGTTCTATCTCGGCGCGCAGCTGCGCCGTTTCCTTCTCAGAGGTTTCCTTGAGATACTGAAGCGTTGCCTTCCATAGCTGGTCCGCCTGCCATGCCTCCTGCCTCGTCATGTGTTGCCACGGCTTCTCCAACGCTGACGCCTCAGGCGTGTGTGCAGCAGCAGGAATAGACGAGTCGCCGTTAGAGACATCACCTAGACGATCGCGCTCACCACTCATGCTAGAAGTCAGTAAATTATGCGACAGTGTTGCCGCTGCTGCCGTTGCAGGAGCTCGTGCTGACAGTCTTGGAGCTGTTTTCGTATCTTCTGGGGTGTAACTGTTCTGCTGGCGCGCAGAGATAGCCTCCCGCTCCTGTGATCGGGACTGCCGTTGGGAGAGTGCCTCTAGCGCGAGGCGGGCACTTGTTTCGTCCTGATGAAGCGAGGGCATGATCGGAGGAGGTGCTGCACCTACTGCTCTCGGTATGCTCACAATACCGCGCTTGTCTCGGTCCCACCGTGGTGTCGCCATAACCTGGGCGACGAACTCCTCCTGAGAAATAGAGCCGAAGATGCGGCTGTAGAGAGCACACCAGCGCTTTAAGCGTGGCTTACTTCGCGCTTCCCCATCGCTCTCACCGAAACACAGCGCGTGGCACAAAAAGCAGAAAGCCTCCTTGTAGGATGAAGAGGGAGAGACGACATAAAAATATCGCAGCTTCTCCTCTCGTGGCGCATCAGGGCGTGTCTCGTCTATGATAAAGTAAAAGATATCACCTGCACCGCTAGAGGTGGCGAGTTTCCCCAACTCCATTGGCTACGTTTCCTTCACGTACTAAAAATATGATAATAATGATAGCAGTAACAACCGTGAATAACACTTACCGGCTGGAACTGCTTATAAGTAAGTAAATGAATAAATAATAGTACAAAATGTTCCATGAACTGCTAATACAAATATATTTATATATACATATTACACAAGCGAAAAAGGAAAGAAAAGAAACAAAAAAAAGTTATAGTGATGGTACATTGCATTATTGAATGTAAAAAAAAAACACACGAGGAAAGAAAAAAGAAAGCAACGTACCAACTCATCAATGGATCAATAAAGAGATAAATGTAACCTTCACTACAAGAAAAAAAAATGAAAAAGTTCCATTTTTTTTTTTTTGTATTTATGTTTTGTGCACTTATGCACAATTCATACCTTAAGCAAAACAGAAAAAATAAAATCATAATTTGTGAAATAGTGGCCAATAAGCAAAGAAACCCCCCATTGAGCTATCATGAGGTGCCTTCATTGGAATCACCTTTGGCACTATCAAGCTGTAGGGGCTCTGATAATTTGCTAGCCTCGTCCTCCACACCAGGCGGCCGCAACATCGCGATTGGAGCGCCATAACGCTTTGCCTCAAGGCTCCTGAGTTCTTGCGTCAACATTGGCATCTCAGGCGCTGGGTTGTCGCTGAGTGGCTGAATAGAGTCCTTCGTGGCGTACTGTGTCAAACGAACACCTAGTTGTCTACCCCCGCTGCGCTCATAATACGCCTCGCGACTGCCAAGAAAGGTCCATGGCTCAGGATGCATTTGTGTGTCCACAATATCAGGAAAGAAGGGGATCGTATACGGCTTCAAAAGATATGCAAGTGGGCGATCCGCTTCATAGCGGCCCTTGCCAGAAGCCTTGCGGATACCCACGTTAGGCCTCCGAAAGTACATGTCAGCTCGCGGCGCGACAAAGTACGGCTGCGAGAGGTACGGGTTGTGTGGGTCCTCCGGACAGCGCATGATGTTGGACTTGGGGTGCTTCGTAGGGATCACATTCTCAGGCCACAGCAGCGGGTTCCGCCATGGGCTGGTTTGTTCTACGTAAGTCATAAGCTCTGCATTCTGCGCCTTCTTCGCGATGCTGGCATAGGCAAGCTGCTTCTCAGGATTGTTCTCAAAGACTACTGCTATCGACTTGCCATCCCCAACGCATGCTAAAGCGCTGGCAACAGCTTCTTGATCCAATCTGTCTTGCTTCGCGTGTTCTTCAGCAGCTTCTGCCCTGGCTGCTTCCACGTCAACCTCGAAGCTGCCCAACATGGCCGGATTATGAGCTGAAATGGAAAGTGAGGAAGGGGTAGTAGCTGTTCTAGTCTCATTGTCCACTACCGTCCCCTCCTTGTGGCCACTACTGTGAGCAGCGGCATTATTGGTATCAGACACCACGCTCTTGCTTTGCGCAGCGTCAAGTTGCAGCAGTCCTGCCTTTCCTCCCTCTTCTTCCTCCTCCAAGCGGAGTTGCGCATTCCACTCGTGCAGCTCGTCATCCACCTGGGTAGGCGCAATGGGCAGCTGCCGTACTGTCGCCAACTCCTTCTGCGAGAAGAGACGCTCAGACAGCCGCTTCGCTTCTGTGTACGTGAGGCGTTCGGTGGGTAATGCATGCAAGCAATTCATCGCCATGTCAAACCGCAGCGTATCGATACCACCCATTCTGTACGCACTCGTCACGATCACAGGGTGATGTATCTCGTTGAACATAAGTTCTTTTCGAATATCCTCAAGACGGAAACAGTTCTTCGCCCTTGGGTTATCACTGAGCTCCTCCGCCTTGGTGAGAACAATGGTAAAGTTCGGCACCTCGCGGGACAAAAACCGCAGCATGTCCATGTCTTGCACACACACGCCATTTTTATAGTGAACGTCCATGCAGTAGTAAAGCATCTTCAGACTAGGCTGAAACTGCACGAAATTGCGGAGTAGAACAGCATGCTGGAGTACTGTAGACCACGGCACGCAGGTCCCGCCGTAGCCGGGGAGATCAACAATGTTGAACACATCACCAACGTTAAAGAAGTTCATCGCATCACGACGAAGCTGCCTGTTCGATCTACTCACCTCGCTCGGCGATCGAAACAATGACCGCAGTAACGACGTCTTGCCCACTTTCCCTCGTCCAGCAAGCGCCACAAGAGGAGTTGCGGGGTTGCCGTCAGGGACGTAGCTCACATTCATCGCACTTCCCATGTGCCGATGACCTTTGGAGAAGATTTGATCCGCAAGTTGCGCGAGCACCAGATCACGCGCGTTGGACGTGGACGTAATTGCGTCCTTCATGTGTTCCGTCTTGGCGAACACATCACGGGCACGAGCGAGACGCTGTCGCTTGCGCCGCTCCACCTTCAACTTTTGAGCTAACTGACCAGGTCTGCGAATACCTTTGGTACCGACTGTGCGCGTGGCTGTGCTCTCTGTCAAAGACCCTGCGCCTGCCCCGCCATGAGAGGCTCCACTCACAGAGCAGCGTCTCAGAAGTGTGCGCAATAGCATTATTTTCTTTTCAAGAGTTTCTCCGAGTAGCAGTACTACAAGAAAAAAAAGGTTTCAGGCGCACACACACATACAGTTGGAGAAGCACCCGAATGTACCTACACTAGCTCTAAACACACGTAACTAGAGAGAAGGACAGTGTGTGCGCGTTTCGCAATAGGTTGTTACTAAACACATCAAAACAGAAGGAGAAAAAAAAATGGTAAAATGAAAGCCCAAAATAGATGCTAGATGTGCAATATAGTGTCATTTAATATAATTTCGCATGCAAACACACAATCAAAGCTATAATTGCCCTAAAGGTGCAGCGCTAACATTTAATCAGCATCACTAGGGAAAACGAAAGGTCAAAGGAGAAGGGGGGGGGGAGCCCAGTTCCTTTTCACTCTTTGCATATATATATATTCAAATTTGGTTTCTCTATCTTCAAACAATACCACGCATAGAAATACGACAAATATTTTTCTGTACATATTCACAAACAAAAACAGACACACACACACAAAGATACAAACAAACAAAAAAGGACTTCATATTACATGTAATATCTCTCCGAAAACAGCGCCAGACTCAATCAGTCGACCACCAATCATATATATTTAAAGAAAATAATAGTTATAAAACATTCCACTTTCCTCTATCATTGAGTGAAGTCAATTCCCTACCATGCTCCAAAGCAGATGTACTCCTCGCTGTCCCATCGTCGCAGCCAGTTGCTGTATCGCATGTGGCACACGTCCGGGCAGCACTCTGGGCGTGTCTTCCATGGATCAATCGTCTCTATCCACCCGACTGTGCTGAGACTCTTCACAAAGAACGCAAACGACGGCAAAGAAAACTGCTTATCAGGGAGTAGCGCGTCGCGCGTAAAGGGAAGACACAAAAAGAGTTCCACCAGGACCAGAAGACAGTAATGTTCCGTCAACTGCACAGTTCGAGTAATCAACTTCCGGCATGTCTGTGCATTTGGCTCACACTCTGCGCGCGCCACAAGAGCAGCAATCTGCACAAGATAGTCCACCGACGAGCATTCGGCAATGCGAGAATGCGTACGGCTGAGACACTCGTCCAACTTGACACCACTCGACTTTTCCAACCCAAGCAGCGATGTATAGAATTCTTCGAGGAAGCCCAAGTGTACGTCCGTGGTGTAGGCGTCCGTGCGGTGGACCTCAAAGACAGGCCTTCGCTCTACAACACTATAGCCGCTTTCAAGTGTTGCGCATCTCTTGCTACGAGCAACTGGTGCTGCAGCGATCGCAGTATTAGAACCATTTCCGAGTATTTCTAAAATGCTCTCTGACTGCGGGTCGCCCCCACTGACCAAACTTCTACCACCACCACCACCGCCGCCAGTCTTCACCTCCATAACATTCGTAGCGGCGGCCTTTTGCCTCGCTATCGCATTTGTTGCCATGGCAGCTGCAACCACATAGAATGACTGAGAAGGAGCTTCGCAGGCGAGAACAACCGCATCCCCCACCTTCAGTTGCGCAATACACACTTCAAGATACTCATGGAAGCGAGACACCCACTTGTCGAAGCACGCGGGAACCAAAAAAGGTCGCACCGTTTCCATCACAATGCCCTGGACCCGCTCTGGCACCACCACAGTCGCCATGTGCATGAGGGTTGCCACATCAGGAAGAGGAGGCCAATTGACTTCCACTTCGTCCCTTTCTACATCCCCCGCCGCTCCACCAGCAGCATTGACCTCAGACTGGCCGCCGCCCACAAGTGGACTTATGGCAAGGCGAGTAGAGGTTACGGAAGACGACCACCCTGGTGACACCCCTGCTGACTCCTTCATGCCAAAAACAGATGAATGGCAGTGCACGGTGCTGGTACCGCTGCAGTTAGCGCGCGAAAGAACAGGCTGTATCATCGCACTGGTCACGCCTCCTGCGCGTCCGCCTGATATTCGCAAGGAAGACAACGTAGCACTGCCTAGACTGGCTATACTCACGTGGTCGCCAATGCGCTGCGGCTGGGAATGATGCTCATCGTCTTTGCACAAACGAAACTCCCTGCTCACGAGGAGACTGTGGTCAAAGCAGTGGTAATACTGATAAATCTCTGCACACTTCATGGCCTTCTCCACTTCATTAGGCAGGTGAAAGTACCGCAGCACACCATGAGACGCTATCTCCGCCTCAATCAACTTAGCCAGTGCGTCATCTTCTCCGACCAGCGAGGTACCCGCAAACTCCAGTAGCAACGTGGAGCCGTAGCCACCAGCACCGCCATCAATCCTGCATGGTACGGCAGCAGCAGAAGTAGATGAGGCCACACATGAAGAAAATGTCTGTACCGTATTCTTATGCCCGTTGGTCAGCTGCTGCTCGCCTTTCATATTGAGTTCGTGTGCAGCTGAATCTCCTGCGGCATCCTCCTCCGCGGACGTAGCTGGCGGTAGGGTAGAACCCAGGCATGGAGCACCCTCCAGGCCAATAAAAGACACCGAGTCCATTCCATCCTGTGCCGCCAGTGTCGCAGCTGCCTCGTCCATTCCACGACGAAGGACGAACTCATCGTAGTTGGGGCGTCCTTCCACTGTTTGAGTGCTGCCTCGTGGTGCCACTACAAATGAATAGCCACTAACATACACGACAGGATGTGGAGCCAGAGACCACCATTTCACGTTCAGCATACTTCTGCCGCCGGTGCCACCGCTGCCGGCTGAGTCTCTCGCGTTCGTGGCAGTATCCGAGAGTTCATCAAAGACACAGCCAGCAAGGGCAGTCTCCTCACTATCATGATCATCATCGCTTGCTGCTGCTGTTGCTGTTGCTGTAGTTGTGGGGACTTCAGTTGATGTCATCGATGCAATCATATCTTGCTTAATCAACTCCAGTGCTGCAATCCACTGAAACACGGACGGTGCCGCTGGCACTGCGTACACGCAAGGAGCAACACACTTCACCAAAGATGGACCGCTCTGCAGTTTGGAAGCCTGTTGGTCTTCATTGACACCTAGCAACTTTCTACAAAAATCCTTTCCATCCTTCCGCTTGGCGGGGTTGCCAGGCGCGGCGGTAAAGGAATTGGTGAGCTGCGACCCTGCCAGCAGCAGACGATCATAGTGGAGTGTTTGCTCATCAAACGCAGAAACTGGTAACATAAGCCTCTTTATTGATAATTGTAAACCTCCCTGTAGCCGCTGTTGTTGCCGAAGCCGGAGCCCATACGCCGCGAGCTCCACTCGAGACACAAAGTGTGGCTGAGAAAACCACCCAAACACGTCTGAGTGGTGCGCGCGCATGAAGGCGGAGAAGGTGAGCGTGTCGTACGTGAGCTGGCGGCGGTGGTACAGCTCAGTGTAGGCCACGTGCAGCAGGCTGAGCACAGCGGACTTTATCATATCATACGCCCGGCGCTGCAGCATGGACATGCCACTGCACTGTCGTTGTAGCTGCATCGCATCCTCCATCTGTGTGCAGTTGGCGAGTCTCGCACACTCCAGAAGCCGGCGCAGCGGGTTGAAGTGAGGTGGTGGTTCGAGAAAGCGTAGAGGCGGAACCAGCAGCTTCTCCTGTACCCAACCTTCACTCTCACTTTCACCGTCCTCTTCAAAGGTAGCTGGAAGTACGTTACGAACGGGGCGGTACACCGTCAGCGTGCGTGGAGCTGGTGGCAAGCTCTGAGGATAATTACCAAATACTTCACCATGTGTATTGGAGAGACGGCGTAGGCAGAGACGGATCATTGGTGGAACGTCAGGGTGATACTCTTCATCAAAGTAGAGAGAGCTTACGCGCTTTTCTCCTTGACCATCACCAGCTTTACGATGCAGCAGCCTATTCCTGTATGCTGAACGTACTTTCCTTCCTCTAACAATCGTCTGAATGCGAGTAACAGCGCGGACGCGCAGCAAGCGTACAATCTCCAAGAAGGCGGTGTCTTCACACTGTCTGCGGTGCTCTCTAGCAGCAATGACGTCTTTCTTCAGCTCGGAACGCTGCGGGTCATTCTGAGACTCCACAGAGCGATGGCTTTGTGTCGCTGTGCTGCGGGCACTCACAGAGAGCGTGGCGGGGGTAGACGTACGACTTACAGCCTTTACCGTTCCGGTCGTCAGCTCGTTAGGTCGTGGCGTAGACGCAGAGCTGCGTCTTGGTGCAATCGTGACGACTGTGCTGCTGGCCCCGCGCATAGTGGTGAGTTGGGGAGACAGTGAGCGCGGTTGGTTTCTGCCCCGACGAGTTAAGTTCCGCTTTGCCGCGCCACGGTTCTCGTTGCGCTCTTCGCGACGGCGGTGGACCTCGGTCCAGTAGTTGGCGCAGAACGTCAAATTGTGTGCTCGGTCGCGCGCCAAATTGTCGTCACGCATGGCGGCAAGTTTTGTGCGCTGAGTGCGGTCATAGTAAGGCAGTAGCGCTGCAACCACTCGAGACAGGGTGAGGGACGCGCTTTGCCGATTGAAGGAGATGAAGAGCACGGATGGAGGTTCTCTGTAAGGCGACTTGATGGGATCTAAGACATCACCGTAGTGTCTGCGCTCCGTGAATTTCATCAGCTCAGGATGCATCACAGCACGAAAGGCGGTATCAATGCAGTCAAAGACATCCAAGTAATTCTTCTGTAACGCTGGAAGTACGACAAGACGGCGGCGGCTGTTAAACATTTCGTTGCTCTGTCGCTGTGCCGCCCTTGCGGAGTCGCAAGGGTGCACCTGGCCACTCTGAAGGCTGCCGGATTGCATACTTGCAGCATTGACGTCCATCTCCGCGCTCTCACGCGCGCTGCTTGTGTTAGCAGTATGGGACACTGAGAAGTCACTGCCAATCACTGCGCTGCAAAAGGCCTCCTCCACAGTCTGCAAGTCTCCGCCTAGCCGATCTCGTAGCAACTGAAGTGCCTTCGCGGTGTAGTCCTCTCCTTTTGACGGAACTGGTGCTTCGCCGTTGCCGCTGCGACGATGAAGCTGAAGTTGCTCTGTTAAAGAGACATAGTACGGAATGCCCTTGAGAAAGACCACCTCTGTTGGCGCCGCTGGAGGCTCCACAATGACTAGTGTCGGGGTGGGTAGGTCTGTGTCCGGGTTGGGAATTGCGGAGGCCTCAAAGTGGTCTAGGGCAGTGTTCACTTCATACACGCTCGGTGCAACCATGTGCATCAAGGGAACACCAGGAAGCGTATCCGCGGGACTGCTCAATAGCGAAGCGGCAACCACCTCGCATGATACACCACCGGCAAAGCGAAAAAACATTCCTGACTTATCAGCAATTGAGTTGTCTACGCGCGCTGCGGATGCCTCCTCTCCTTCAGTATCGCCGCTGCCATTTTTTAACGGCGAAGATGACACGCTCATCTCTTCCTTTGAGCTGCCTTCGCAGCCGTGAGTGCTCGTCTTGAGCTTTCGGATGTGCTCAGCGAGAAAGCGGACCGGGTCTGAAGGGCGTGTACGCAGGCACTGCTCTACCGTCACGGTCACGTGGTCCTTGAACTCGCGGTCAAGATAGGACAACACCTCCATGTTGTACGCCTCCCCACTCGCAATCACGCGATCATTGTACTCAAGCTGGTAGGCAAGCACCATTTTGATTTTCTCTTTTTTTGTCGTGTGTGTGTATAACTGTGTGCTACTATATGAATAAAGGAACAGAGTAGCTTCGCTTCTTCTCTCTCTCTCTCTCTCTCTCAATAAAAAGAATGCCTCTTTATGAAACAACTTCTCCGTGTCTGTGGAATGATGAAGTAAAAAGTAATGTATGTGTACGTGTGAAAAGCGTATAATAACCAACCTCTTAATGTCTACTTTTCCTAAAAGGAAAGCTTTTTAAAAGGAGAGAAACTAAAAATGTAACTGTATACTACCAACAAGAGGCTACAAAGTAATATATGGCACTCCGCGTTTCCGGCAAATGCCAAATGCGTACCCAAGTGGCACTCGATGTACAAACAGAAGGGAAGGAAGGAGGGGGCAAGCTAACTTTCAAGCAAGAAAAAAAGATAAATAAAAAAAGCATCCATGAGTAATGCATGAGGAAAAATGAAGTTGCCATTTTTTTTTTTTAAGGAGACACAGGCATCGCCGAAGGAACTACTATATGCACAGAACATTTTCAATTTAGAAGTAAGAGAACCAAAAATGCAGATTACCTTACGTTTTGTGCTGAAACTGAAGTATAGGTTTCTCTCCCACTACTGGGTTAATATTCATCACATTCAGTACATATGCGCTCTTGTTCTCTCCATAATCTTACCCTTTACTGTTCACAAATGTATTGGAAAACGGCTTTCAAACTATGCACGGCTTGAGTCAAAAAGTAAACAAACAAACGTGCAAACAAAAATCATGCATCGCTTGAATGTTATATACGATATCAACGTTATTCTGGTGGATATAGCAATTATGATGGTAGTACGCATGTATATAATCAGCACTACACTGCATCACACTTCCAAGCACAGACAAAAAAAAAACGGTTCGCTGAGCAAGTGTCGACACTGAGCTACGGAGAGTGCCCAAGATAATAATTATTTTTCAAAAGACAAAAAAAAAGTACATAGGTCACAAAAAAGGATCCACATGTAAAAACATGAAGATAAAAAATCAAATAGAAGTCAAAGAAAAAAAAAAAAGGCACAAACCTACGACAAGCTTTCGTCCTCCAGCTCGCCTTGGCGTACACTTTCCTCTTCATCATTTCCAGAAGCAGATGAAGCTGCCTTTCCTTTTGCACTTTTTTCATGAGCCCCATCTTCACGCTCACCCCCCTCCTCCTCCTCCTCGTTATTTCCGCGACTGTCTTCGTCATCAAAATTCTCGTCGCTATCCTCATCCCCCATTTCTGTGTCACGACTCGACACGCTCACATTGTCTGTGAGGGCAAAATTCAGCGGCACAATCGATGCATTTAGCATTCCTGGAGCTATATTAGTGGCGAAGGACATCGCAATCGTCTCAAAAGAATTGTTCAGCAGTAAATTAGTATCGGTATGATTTATTCAATCCATGATGCTGTGCCATGACAAGGCAAACGAGGCATTGCCTAGACGATTATCTTCCACTGCCAAGCGGCCGTCCCTGTTGTCAGGAAGCTCTGCATCATTTTCAATAGTAGTAGAATCCTGCTGGGAAGGCAATGTCACCTTCCGCGATACCCACAGACTGACGAAAAGCGGGATAGCGGATAAAATAAATAGCAAAAACTCATCAAGCGGGAAAGGGCGAGGCTTTGCAATGGACCACGCAAAGAGTGGGGCACCAACGAAAGGAACGATTGCACGCACAATGCATGCCGTGGCTTGCTGGATGCCATACATGATACCAATTTTTCCAGGAGGAGCGGTAATGGCGACTGCCAGCATCAAAATGGCAAATGCCCACGACTCGAAGAGCTTGCGAATCATACCCATCGCCATCGCGTACCAGTAACCCCCACTAGATCCAAAATACGTGGCAATTGGTATAGCAAGAGTTGTGATGGCATAGAACAGGTGACAAATTTGCCAGAATTTCATTTCATTCTGAAACCAGCGGTTGATAGGCGCGAAGACAATGTTGCCGCCGACAGCGGGGAAGCTGTTCACGAGGATCAGCACGCCAATGTCTGTCTGACTGAGGCCCAAGCCCCCAGCCTGGACAGATGCAATCGTCCAAAGGGGGAAAATAGTGGCGTACAACATATCCGATGCCGAGAGGAGCATTGACATAATACACACATCACGTGTCAAAGGGTTCTCAAACGCCTGCTTGAAACCAAAAGACGGAGGCTTTGACTGTGTCGCTACGTCCGGATCCGTTGAGGTAGTAATGGTGTTTTCTGCAACCACAATGGCATTTTCTCCATCATTTTCGTGTGCAAAACCGTTCTCATTGTCAGTAGGTGCAGTCACAGGTGTAGCAGTGCCTTGCTGTGAAGCTCCATCATCGTTTGTGGCCACCACCACCACCTCCTGCGCAGCCTTTCCCTTCTTCGCCGCACGCTCCACGGGCCCTTTTGGCTGAATGAGCTCAAGGCAGGGACGAAGTTTGTCCCCGATACACACAGGAAAGGCCTTATACAGAGGCTGCATGTTGCGGTTCGTCTCGTTAAGAAAAAAGACACAAACAAAAACGGCAAAAAGGTTGTAGAGAGAAACTGCAAAGCTGGGCAAAAAGGCAGGATAGTGCGCCAAGAAGCCATCTTTGCTAATGCCCAGCCAAGACATGGCCGGTACGTTGGCTGGATCATAAAGGAACCCACCAATGGCAGGACCAAACAGCGTGCCAACACCCCATGTCAGACTGACAAGAGCAAAGCCCTTGGCTTGGTTTGTTCGATCTGTCACGTCGGTAATCATCGTCTTGGCAGCGAGTGAACAACCGCCAGAAAGTCCATGAAAGAATCTCCAGAAACACGCCACGTAAATGTTCCAACTAAGACCAAAGAAAAACATTGCGATCACGCTACCGCTGACACCAAGCCCAATGGTCAGTTTGCGACCATATTTATCACTAACAACGCCCCACGCCTTGCTGCTGACTACTTGACCGAGCATATAGAGGCCAACCAGAAAGCCAGAGGCGTACCCGGCCTCTTCCTTTGACCATCCCTGCAGAAAACTAACAAAGAGGGCACCAAAAGGAACGAGAACGGTAGAGCAGATGCTTTCTGTAAGGAGAACGATGCACAAAATAGTTAACTGGCCAATTGGCAGCGGCGTGATCTTAGGCTTGGGGCAGGTGACTGGTACACTTCCATCATGTGACTCTGTTGAAATAGTCATATTGAATGCCCTGCAAAAAAAAAGAAAAAAAGAGGCAGCTAGAAAGTGTGTGTTTAAAAAAAGACGTATCCAAGTGGACAAACCGTGCACATAAAAGTGCCTAATATGCAATGCAATCCCCCAAAAAGGAGGAAAAAAAAGATATGTTTTTGAACAAGATAGGGTATAAGCGCGTAACCTCGTGTATGTATATATATAGTAAAATTGTCCGCGTATATAAATCGGAGCTATCTATTTCTTCTTTTTGCTATTCCTTACTTTTTTTTCCTTGAGATTTTGAAACTACCAAAAGTTTCCAATGTGTGTAGAACAGGCAACAATAGAGAAATATGGATAAACAACAAGGAAAAAAAATAAACCACTTAAAATATTATTGCCAAATAAAACTAAAGTTTGCTTTTCAGGTCCTAGATCAGTTTTGATGAATGAATGGTGATACACGTTGCAGCAAAAAAAGAAAAAAAGGAATGTGCCAATAAACGTGTTGGGTGGCTTGTGGACTAGAATGCTTACGAAGGAGAAACAAAAAATATATAAACAGATAACTTCAAAAGCGCTGTACAATACTTATAGTAAATGCGCTTCAAAGAAAAAAACTTTTGTTGTGTCGTCAAAAAGGAGCACACACACTCTTTCTATCTAATATTACGAAACTGATGTCTGTAGATAAACGTAAACATACGATATTTTAGCACTTCCATCAACGCTCGCAAAGCGGCTTCAAAAGGCGAATCCAAAGTAAAAGATAAATAAAATAAAGATGAAGAAATAAAGAGAAAAGGATTGTAGATGAAGACAAAAAGTCAATATGCTCAAGACTCACTGATGATGGTGAAAATATGAGCTATTCACATGACTGAATCTTAACCCAAATGAAATAAAAAATGACGTTTTTTTTTCTTGAGCGAGCTATCAGAACAAGCTTAGACAGGCTCACGTAGAGAAGACACGAAAACAAGACACAAAACTAATAACTTAGGAAGTACACGCAGAAATACACAGAAAAAAAGCATGTAAAAGAAAGAGGATGCAATAGAGAAGAAGATATGCATCATGCATTGCCATCCATATCATACACTCCTTTCAACTTATTTTTGAAGTTGCTTCCGCTAACATGCAAAAAAAAAAAAAAAGGTAAATCAACGTCAGCATTTTCAAAAAAGCTTTAAATCTCTAAAGTAAACAGTTAAGCCAAAACACAACGCAATGCATAACGGTCTGCAACACGTGAAAGAAAAAAAAATTATGAGAAAATGAATACATCTCAGGTTTTGCATCATCATTGACGCTTAACCTCCTCCAAAAAGAAAAAAAAGAATGTATTCATCACTATAGTCGTTACGAAATAAACGTATCAACTATTCCTATTAAGATGGACTCGGTCCCGACCAAGGAGCCTCGACACCTTCGTCGCCAACTTCCCCTGCAGTGCTGCCTGTCGAAGAAGATTTGACCCCGTGCTCCTCTGCATTAATGCGCTCCATGTCTACAAGCGTCACACACGTACTATGCACCGGATTTGTCGCAAACGAGGCGGCAAGTGATAGGTAAAGGCTGCGGTGCTCCGAGTCTGAGTCTTCCTCTACACTAGCGCTGACCTCGATAGACACGCTAGCTGTCTTTTCATCGCAAGCATCACTGTTACCATCACCACTTGGAGCACAAGCACCGTCACGCCTTTTGTCTGCGACAACCACAATATCCGTCGCGTCCTCCGGCTCCGGCGACAAAATCGTAGCGTACTGCGCCATCCACAACGCCACCACGGTTGGAACGGCGGAAAGGACAAAAGTAAAGGAGTAGTTAAATGGGAATGGATGTGGCGCGCTGATTGACCAGGCAAACAGCGATGAAGCAATAAAAGGCACAACGCAACGAACGGCAGATGCGGAAGATTGGCTAATGCCATACACTGCCCCCACACAGCCAAATGGGGCCACCTTCGCAGTCAACATGTGGACGAGGCTGTAGGCCCAGGAGCTGCCAACCTGCCGGATAAGGCCAAACAACATAACAAACCAGTACCCACCTGGTCCCATCAGCGCACCCATCGGCACGACAAGCCCAGCGGCAATATAAAGAAACATAGCAAGCCGCCACAGCTCCATGTACGCACCGCACAACTTACACGCGCGGTGAAACAGCAAGTTCGCCACGATGGAAGGGATACTGTTGGCAAGCACGAGGATGCTGATCTTGCTTGGTGTGATGCCGAGGCCTCCGACGTCCCTTTTCGCAATACCCCAGAGAGGAAACGATTGACCATACGTCATGTCAGAGGCCGCCAGCAGCATGTACAAGATGGTGATGTTTCGGATAGGTGGCAACTTTGCTGCCTGCACGTAGGTAAGGTGCTTGATAGGGATCTTTGGATTGCGCTTCTGCCTCCCACCTCCTTCATCTGGTAGTGCTACCGATGTGGTGTTAACCATTTCAGCATCCCCATCATGTACCGCCACATCGTTCGCAGTTGATTTCTTCCGCCAGGGGCAGCACTTGGTCAACGCAACAAAGGTGATTTTGCGGCAGTGCATATTCGTCTCCTTCACAAAGAACACAGAGCTAACAAGAGCAATGATGTTGTACGCAAAGATAGCCAGGCTGGGAAGCAGAGCAGGGAAGCGAGCAAGAATATTATCTTCGCCAATATGCATCCAGGACATGTAGGAAAGGTCTTTAGGATTGTACAAAAACCCTCCGACCGCTGGACCAATGAGCGTGCCCACTCCCCACGTGAGGCTAATCAACGCGAACCCCTTCGCCTCATTCGTTTTGTCAGTGATGTCCGCAATAATCGTCTTTGCCACCAATACGTTACCATTAAAGAAACCATGAAAGAATCGAACAAGACCACAGATGTAAATGTTTGGTGAAACGCCAAAGAGCAACATTGCCACTGTGCCCATACAGAGTCCTGCGATTAAAGGCCAGCGGCGACCATACGTGTCGCTCAGATAACCCCATAACTTTCCACTTGCCAGCTGTCCAAGCATAAAGAGCCCTGTAAGACCCCCAGAATAGTAGCCGGCCTCCTCGGGAGACACACCGGTGAGGTGTGCAGCAAGGAGACCGACAAACGGGATTAGCATGGTCGACCCAATCGGCTCGCTTAGAAGGACAACGGTTAGGGCAGCCATCTGCTTCTTTGGGAGAGGCGTTGCATGCTTCTTTGGCGCTGCAGTAGCTTCATCATTGTGCTGTGGACTCCCACCGTTTAACTGCTCATCTTTACTAGTGGAATGAAGAGCCATTTGAGATATACCAATCGAAGATATACAAATTTTAAAACTTTAGATACAATTAATACTATTTGAAATATGCAAAAACATAAATAGATATATTATTTTGATGTTATAAAAAAAAGTGTCCTGAAACGCATTCAGCGAACCAAACAAACAACCAGCAGCTGTGCAAACTATAGATGAATGCGCGGGATGTGGAGTGAGAAAAATAAGTTAAACTATCCTTTTGATGTGTTGAATGATATAGCAAGAAAAAAAAAAAGTCCCTTGTCTCGAAAAAATATGTATTTTTTTTTAATTATTATTATTTGCTGCTACAACTATAAGAATGAATATATATATATATATAGGTTGCGATGCAGGCGGTACCCAAATAATATCGACACTTTAATAAAAAGAGATTGAAAGAGGTTTCTTTAAAAGAAAAAAATATTGAAGAGATTTGAATAACATAACTAAATAAAGAAAAGTTGACATAAGTAGAAGATATATATATATATATAAGCGATCACAGTAACAAACGCATTAGCTCTCCATTAAGAACATCAAAAGTTTGTAAAAGGTAAGAGGAGAGGGGGGGGGGGATATTTCTCTGATAGTCGTAAGTGGCGATATAAACGATAGTATGCGCATACACCCACACGCATATACACATAAACAAAAAACATACATGCAAAAAAAAAAAAAAAACACTACACTCAGAGAGACTGTAATGCTATACAACAGTAGAGAAAGTTTAAAGAGGGGCATAAAAATCAAAAGATGAAAAAAAGGAAAGAAAAACATATGACGTTATGTGACTTCTTTATTTCTCTTCTTTTTTTTTTTTAAAAAAAAAAACCCTTTTCCCCCTACAATCATATAAATGTGCCTCTCTGAGCGGTTCTTGGAAGATAGTGCGGCATCACAGAAAACAACAACAAAAAAGCTTTAGTGGAAACTTCGAGCCAATGTATGATGCGGTAACGGGGAAAGTTGTATATGCATTGCTGGAAGCAAGAGGTTGGTCGATGAGGACCAGAGTGCGGGTATTCTTTCTCTCCAATCAACCCCGTTTTTTGAAAAAAGAGAAAATTGTGTGTACTCTTTGTTTTCCATTTTTTTTTTAAAACCTTCTCCTTGTCTCATCGGCGTTTATCAAGAAAAAAGCTACTCATTCTCTCCGTTAGCGCGATGTATTCCTGAAACAAAGAAAGTTCACTGTTGTGCCAGGAAGCAATCATCCGTCCGTGGAGCTCCACTACATACTCCGCCTCCTTGTTACCGCTACGAAACTGCGAAAGGCGCGCGATAGAAGCACTGTCGTAACGTATAACCTCATCACGAGTGGTATAAATGATAAGCTTCCGGCGGTGTGATATGCGATTCCACGCTACGAGAGTGTCGAGATCCCCGACGAGAATAGGTACGAGGGCTTCCGTTATACGTGCTGTAAAGGGAGAAAAAGTAGTAGCAGCATCAGAGAGAGAAGAAAACGTTCGATCCAGTACCAGAGCGACTTCTGGAAAGCACTGTGCGGCCACCCGGGCCGCCACTCCACCGCCAATGCTATGACCTAGAAAGAGCAAGTTACGTGGGTCAATCTTTTCCGTCTCAACAAAGTACTTCGCCACTGCCGCGGCGTCCTCCACAAGATCGCTCAGCTGCGAGACGTACCCCGTGCTTCGTCCAATTCCGCGTGGATTGTAAAAAATATAGTTAGCCTGCAGATCGACTAAGTCGCTATCGTCCACTGTGTTTTCCAGAAACTCACCATTACCACCGAAGTACATCACCCAGCGTGAGGTAGGGTAGGACTGCTTAATAGCAACGGTATCTAGCATCACGCCACCCGGACCAGAAATCAGTTCTCGATGCAACTTTCGCTCATGATTGGCGATGGAGCGCGCAGTGGCGGCGAAGCGTGACTCGCGGTAGCTCTGGGGCTCAAGCGTCTGAAGCAAGGTTGCGGGATAGCACATGATCATCACCGCACCTCCAACGAGCGACCATACCTGAGCTGTCAGCAGTAGCGGCCACACCCAGTCCGCACGCGTTGCCTTGCTGAAGGTACCCACGACACCAGCGAGTATACTGGCTACCAGTGGATATAGGCACGCACGATTCACAAGTGCGCTGCTTACGCCGGTCTTCGAAGCGATTATAATACTGACTGCGCCATGAAGCGTCGCTAATAGTGCATACAGTGCGCTCCATCGAGTGCGCACGACCAAACTTGTAAAGAACCACCCAATAGAAGGCGCAAGGACATTGGTGGATGCAGGGAGGACTCGGACACCGCTGATGTGAGCTCCACAATCACACAACAGCATAAAAAGCGAAGTCGAGAAGGACATGTGCAGAGATGAAGGTGTAGTTGCAGATGACGTGTAAGATTTCTGCAAAAGAGAGAAAAAGAGTGAGTTTGTTTCTTGTATTTCCTTTAATAAAAATAATTATAATAATAAAGGTACACTGGAAACGCTGTGATGTGTATATCACAAATAAGCACTGTATAATATGAGTCAAAACGAAAAAAAAAAAGCCAAGGAAGAGAGGGAGCTTTGGGGAGTGAAACAAAAAGGGTAGCCCCGACAGTGAAAGGATTGTAGTATTATGATGCGTGCCCTTTTTTTTCCTCCTCAAAGCAAAAAAAAAAAAAAATGGTTTGGAAGACTTAAAGCCCAAACTTTAAACTATTTTGTGTATTTGGATCAAAATTATATATTACTATGCCGCTTTTGTATGTGCAATCGTATTGTAGCTGAACTTGTTTCCAAAAATAAACAAATAAATAAATAGATGTTTAATCTACTGCAATGGGAGGGATTAGAAAAAAAATATATGAAAATAACACCAACAACATAAAGAGTAAAAAAAAAGAAGATAATGACATTGATATTAAAAATTGCAAATAAAAGGGGTAACAAAAGCAATACATGACATGAGCTGGCACACAAGGAGGTATCCCTGGTTGCTACCATAAAATAGCCACCACATCTTAAAACATATTTATATATATATATATTGTAAAAGGTATGTCTATCAATCTGTATCATAAGCTTTAGAAACCCATTCTTTTGTGAAGTGTATATTTCATGTGCGTCTAAAAACACATATAGCAGATCTGTACAGCATTGTGCTATCTTAAAAGGCATCTGGCTAGAAGACGACCCTGCAAAAATGTATTTTTATGTATTTTTTTTTTTTGCTATCCACTTACGTTCAAAGCTATATCCCATCTGTCACACGTGTTGGAAGATATGAAGAATAGAAGTAGCTAATGAGCAGCGGTACGCACGTAAGCCAGAAGGCAAAATGATAGTTGAAAGGGAAGGGTCGTTCGACGCCGTTAAGAGACCACGCAAAAATCGGCGGCACCACCAGCAACGTGACCATGCGCGAGAACGAAGCGATAGACTGCGCAATACCGTTCACAGAGCCAACAAACTCCGCGGGGCCTGAGCGGGCCACATACATATAAATCAAACTGTATGACCAGGATAACCCAATCTCGCGCAGTGAAGTGACAGTGGCGGCGGCGACAAAAAGGTATCTAGATGACAAAAAAACCGTGCAAGGGGTGAGAATAGACGTTACTGCCCACATCAGCACAGAAAGGTCCCATATATGGCGAGAAGTGCTGCAGTGGCGTAGCAGTGGCGGAAAGAAGAGAGTTGCTGCTACATAGACAAGAGATGAGATACCCAGCATCCACCCAATCAACGAGGAGGAAAAAGCAAGGCCACCCTTTGAGCGGTCTGCAATGGCCCATAGTGGTATGACTTCCAGAAGCGCACACTCCGTGGAGGCGATGCACATGTACATGATGAGAACGTAACGAGTGCTCGGAAGCTTGATAGCGTCGCTATAACCAAAAGAAGTCATTGTTACGTCGGCTTTTTTCTCATCATCCTCATCTAGAGTTGTGTCAATGTCGTGATTCATAAGCATACTTGATTCAGGCGCCTTGGCTTTATACGTAGAAGCGGCACCAGCGTTCGTGCTAATCCCCACCTGCATCCGACGCCTCATTTCACGCGCGACCTCTAATGGTGAAAGCGCGCCAGATGCGACACCAGATTCACTTTCTCCTTGTGTCTGCTGGTGCTGCTGGTGGTGACAATGACACAGATCATCTCCTCCCGCTGCTTCACACTCCCTCCCACTTCTATGAAGAGGCTCTTTTCTAGAGCTGACCGTGTACGGCAGCTGCGACAAGACAACTGCCTCGCCTCCACCTGCTCTTCCATTTGAGTTCGCATCGTCTTCTTTCCAGCCCTGTTCTTCCTCTTCCTCTTCTTCTTCTCCTTCCTCCATTTCTACAACCAGGACCTCCCGCACATCGCCTTGTACGGGATCCTCTCTCCATGAAAACAGAGTCAAGAACGGATCCACGCGGCGCTTGCTCGTCTCTGGAAGCACTGCAGTAATCATCATCAGCGTGAGTAGAGAAAAAAGAGCGATACCAAAGCATGGTAGAAACGCAGGGTGTGTAGTGAACAGCTCGTCACTAGCGCTAAACCCCGTGTTTACAAGCGCGCTGAGCGTTGGATGGCTGGCTGGGTCATACAAGAATCCACCAATTGCAGGACCAACGATGGAGCCCACTCCCCAGAAGATACTGATAGCCGCAAACCCCGCACCCTCAGTGTTTTTGTCCGTGATATCCGCAATAACCGTCTTGGCCACAAGTACGTTACCGTTGGCGCAGCCGTGAAGAAAGCGCATCGCAATACAGAAAGGAAGGTTGGGGCTCATACCGAAAAAGGCAGCAGCGAGCGCGTTCGCAATGAGGCCAAGCTGGATCATGGGTTTGCGGCCCACACGATCTGCCGCGGCTCCCCACATCTTGCCCGTCAGCATCTGCCCTAGCTGAAACACGGACACAAGCAGTCCTGACATATAGCCTGCATCATTGGGGCTGATGTTCTGCAAATGAGCCACAAAGAGCCCAACAAAGGGCATCAATATCGTTGCGGATAGCGACTCGCATACAAGCACCGCAGACAGAATAGAGAGAATAGTATGAAAGGATGGCGTTGCCATGTGGAAATACACACACACAAAAATGTTATACAGAAAAGTTTCCTCTTCACTCTTCTAATGGTGTTCCAATAATAATAAAAAAAAACACTGTTAGAGTACTATGCACGCTTGTAAAGTAACGCTTAAAATAGATAAACACGCTCACAGATGCACGTGTGAAGATAAATTTAATTTTCAAAAAGGTGTTTTTTTTGAGTGTATAAGTGTCACCTTTACTTAATCAAAAAAACGGAAATACTGACAAAAGAAACAAAAAGACCCTTTTTTACTCCCAGATTGCTGGTGTGAAAGGCAAACTAAATGGGCGCTGATTCAGCTAAAATAAAGCCCACGCAGAGATCAGGAGAGAAATGTATATACAAACAATTAGTATGAAAGGCAAAGTATGATTCATCATAGTCAACAAAAAATATTTTAATACATGAGCAACAATAACAATATATATATATGCTGGAAAAGGCAATGCTTTCACGCTAGCGACTCTTTAGGATATATATATATATATACGTGACTCCATAAGTAAGCAAAAAACGCAAACAAAAAGTATGTAGATACAAACAGAGAGAAAGAGATAGAGAATCTCTCTCTCTCTTTCTTTTCGCTTCATGCCAAAATTCGTGAAGCAGCAGCCCTCAGGCGTTCTGACAAAGTATGTAAATCATCCATAGCATCGACGCTTAACGCCAGTGGCGATGGCGTAGTGCTATGCCTACAACCTTCTACTCCCCAGCTGAGACACAACGGCCACTTAGTGCCATCCAATGCAATCACCGCAGCCATGTGAATTGCATTTGGTGACGAACACCATTCCCGTGGTATTGCACGTTGCGTGCGTACAGTGCCGACTGGAATCAATGAAGCACGCACGTTTGCATCGGCCGACCACTTTTTGTCTACAGCACTATCACCATCACGCGCTCTTTGCCGCTTTCGTGTGGCGGTGGAAGCACGAGATGTGTCGGTGGGCTCATATACGGTGTCTAGGGCCGTCATGAGAAGCTCAGGTCTCGCCGCTAGGGTCAAACGCTCACGCCTACCATCAACCCGACCAAGCAGCTCTGCGCCGGGTACTGTGTCACCGCCGATGCCATAGCGCTCACCAGCCGAAACGTTTGCACAGTAGTCCCTCAAGGAAGCGAGAGCTTCCACGATGGCATGACGGCATTCCATAGTTGGTGACTGCGAGGCATACAGGCGGAAATCAAAAGCAAGTGGCGTCAGCAGAGGTTTCTCTACTGGTGCTGAGTCTATACTAACGGATATAGGAGACTTCCCTCGCCCCAAATTAGCGCTGCGAGTCACTACACGATTCGAGATGTACTGATTTCCGAGCGGTGATACTATCCAAGTGAACGGCGTGTATGTAGCCACCCACGCCCGCGCAGCCTTCTTCCCAGTCGAGACACAAGTAGCGCCTGCACGCATAGCAACGTCTTGCAAAAGTAGCAGCTGTGGCTGTGCTGCTTCATCGTCTGCACCGTTGGTGCTATTATGGCCGCACTGACGACTTTTCTTTCTGTAGATCGGCTTTGACTGTGGTGGATCGGAATGTACATGACACGCACAAGCACCAACAGGCTCCATAGCAAGAAACAAGGGGAATACAGGCAGGTGCCTGGTATAAGGGCACTCTAACGCCACAGCCCCTTCAATGTAATAAACAAGGTCTCCGGTATCTTGTAGTGAGCACCGCAACACCGGCGGTGCGCCGTCAGAGTACACAATCCGATTGGCCTTCGATTGCCGAGGGAGTGATTTTTGCTGGAGCGCATAGATCCCATCTGCGTATTCAGCAACTTCCAGCAGCGTGGATGGCCCTGGGCTGTTGGCTGCCTGCAATGCCGACGACGTTGCCCTACTGCACTCTTCAAGTTTCGTCTCTAGCATGGTACGTGACCAGCAACATTTGTAGTGTGTCTTGTAAACATCCACCACAAAACGTATCCGCTCTAACGATAGTGTAAACGGAAAGGCATGCGGTGTTGATGCTCCTTCGAGATCCTCTGCCTGTGCACGAGTGTCTTCAGGGCCCTGATTCAGTGTTTCCACAAACCACCCAGAGGGGGTTGCGTAGGGCAATCCGAAAAGATACTGCATACACGCTGCAACTCATTATACAAATGTAGATGAAGAGAAATATTCCTTATGTGTACTGTTGACAACAAGAAGCGTGAAGATTTTTTTTTTTTTTGAAAAGGCATATAAAAGGATTTTAAAATAGCATTTCGTAATAATGTATCAATATTGTAAAGTGGATAGAAAAAAAGACATATGTTGTCTTTTTGCATTGCAACTTGAAAAGTAGAAAAACATTTTGTTTGGTTATGCTTGAAGAAGAAAAGAGCGCAATAATAAATTTAAAAGGAAAGCACGTAATCCAACACATTCTACACAATCGCTCCTCCTAGAGCCATAATCAATAAGCACACAGAAATGGCGCGCACTCGCTAAACACCAGCTGACAAAACACACTACTACTCCGCAAACTGTTGAGCAGCATGGCGCGCAATAATGCGTGCCGCGCGGCGCACTTCCGCCATGGACGTGGTACGTCCTGTAGACAGTCGCAAGGTGCCAATCGCCCTGTTAATGTCCACCCCAATCCCCTTGAGCGGAGCCGATACCTCCAGCTCCTCGTCATCGGCCGTGGAGTGGCAGGCGGATCCCGCAGACATGCACACTTGATCGCCAACGGTTATGATGAGCCGTGCGGCAGAAATGTACGTACGCGGAATACCTGCCTTGCGGTCTGGAATGCGCTTAAAAACCGCGCAGTTGAGAGTGTTGGGAAGCGCGACATGGATATCCCCATTCACTTCAAAGTCCATGTCGTGAGCAGCAAGTTCCTTACGAAGCACACGTGCCAGCTCATTTCGTGTCTCACGCATGTGAGCCGCAAGGCGAGGCAACTCTCTACACGCGACTGCCAGAGCCGCCCCCATGCCAGTGGCGAAAAGAACATTTTCTGTTCCAGGCCGCAGACCGCGCTCGTGGCCAGCGCCAAAGAGCAGCTTATGTATCTCGACTCCAGGCTTGATATAGAGTGCTCCAGACCCCTTGGGGGCATAAAACTTGTGGCCACACACGGACAACAAGTCAACGCCGCTGTCGCTAACATTTACAGGCACCTTTCCTAGCGCCTGCGCAGCGTCGCTATGAAAAAGACACTCTACACCACACATCTCCTTTACAACGCGTACCAACTCAGGGATTTGGTTCACTGAACCAATCTCGTTATTGGCCGTCATGACAGTCACTAAAGCAACAGTGCTGGGACCGCCAGGCAACTTTGAGAGAGCCTCACGCAGTGCTTCAGGATCCAAGCAACCTGTTTTGCCGTTCACTGGCACAAGTGTGAAATCAAAGCTCCCACCGCCAGAAGTAACGTACATATTCTTGAGCACCTCCTCGACTGCTGGATGCTCCACGTTCGTAGAAACAATCAACCGCCGTCGTGCATGCGCTGCCTGCACCGCCATCGCCCCTCCTACAATCGCCAAGTTGTTTGACTCCGTTCCGCCTGATGTGAAGATTATCGACTCTGGTGTTGGGGCTTTCAAGGCCTCACTCACGGTGCGCCTCGCTTCATCTAGCGCGTACTTTGCAGCAAGACCGTACGGGTGTGTCGAACTCGGATTGCCCCCAACGTTGTGAACTGCACACATTGCTGCCCACGCTTCGGGGCACAGGAAAGTAGTAGCGTTGTTATCCAAGTAAATAGGAAGCGGCTCTGCTGGGTGAAGTGGCTGCGGCTTTCGCTTTTTCAAAGGTGGGCCTTCAACGTTGCACATATTGCTAAACTATTTTTTAAAACTGAAGTGTCTCCTTCTGTTTCTTGCTGCGCGTATGATGCTAGATGTAAGTGGGAAGGACTATGAGTTCAGTTGCCTATTCGATATCCCTTCGTATTTTGTTTTTCCATTAAACAAGAGAAAAGAAACAATGGCGATAGCACTTGTAAAATCCCAAAACTAACCAAAAATGTTTTTTTTTTTTCCGGTGTGTGCTATGGGGAAGTCGGCACTTGCCTCCTTTTCTTTTATCTATACGTCGTTTCTTATTCTCAATAACGATACTGGTAAACTAACGTCCTGAGCCTACAAAATAGATACAAAGTGGAAGAAAGTTAAAAAAAATCATTTCCAATTCTCGGCCCAGGAAAGGAAGAACAGGAGGAGAAACACGCTATCTTACACATACTCTCGCACGTATACACGGTTGAATGCTACACGTATCTGCAACTTCAAGCAACATCCAAAAAATACCACTTTTCTTTTAATAATCAGTTCGGTAGCTACGCCGTTAACACATTCACCTATGCAGTAGTATACTCACATAAGAAGAAAAAAAGAGAAGAATCTGTTATCGAAACAACAGTAAAAAATAACAACAACAGCAAGTAGCGGACCAACTGCGAGCAGTGCTCTTCCGTTCCCCTGTTCTTTTTCAAAACCAACACTTCAAGCACCAAAATCACACAAATAAACAACGTATACTGACGCCCAAGTACAGCGCATTCACCAAAGTCACCAACAACGCCACTACGATGTTCACCTTGCTTTCCTGCATCTCGCTCCTCCACAGTTCCCTACTACAGCTTCTCTATTTTTTTGCAGGCGAACTAAGCATCTTGTATAGGTGGCCTATACCAAAACATATTTTCCTTTTTTCTTCCTTTCTCTCCCTTCCTCTATTTCCACTTTGTATGTAGTTTTAATGCTTTATATAGATACAATTGTTTTCTTGGAAAGTACAGAGGAAACAGTAATGTCAGTAGTATATATATAGCCACCGAAATCCAAAAGCCCCCAAAAAGAGAGAGAAAAAAAAATGAAGGTGCTTCGTGTTAAGTTGTCGAATATCACCCAATACACAGCATGCATAAACAAAAACGAGTCAGCAACCAGATGAGATACACAATGAATTTGTTCCCCTATCCTTGCATCTGTATTATGCTGAATAAATGGCATTGTACAGGCTACGTGCTGCACTACTATCCACCGTTGGCGCGTCCCTCTCCACTTCCTCCAACATAGTTAGCAGCTCGCTCTTCAGCACATCTGCTGAGAAGGAGCCCGAACGAATGTAATCCAGCGTACCGTGCAGTGAGGCGTAGGCCTCCGTGTTCATGGACACCAGTGAGGCGAGCTTCTCAAGTACTTCCACAAGTGGGGCAAACTTCCTCACCTTCTCTTCTTCATAGCGTGCGAGCTTGCGTGCATCCGCTGCGCCAGCATTCCCCTCGTCGCCATCTTCCCCACGCTCACGCTTACGGTACATCTTCTGGAGCATCGACTGAATGTCCTCGCCATCCTCAAATCCTTCCTCGCTGCTACCTTCCTCCTCTTCACTGGCCGCTGCGCGATACGCATCCATAGCGCTATTCTGTGTGTCCATGTAGAGCAGAGGGTCGAAGCGGGGGCGGCCATTGAGCTTCTCTTGCTTACGCTGAAGGGTTCTGAGTGCGTTCTCGCGCTTGGCGTCTTCCTGTTGCTCCTTGAGTACATCCACGCTGGTTGTCTTGAGATGCTGCAGCAACTCCTCCTCCATCGCCATTTGCTCCGCCAGTGTCATCGGACGGCCCTCGCGACGACGCTTTTCCATAACCTTTTGACGCTTGTCATACTCGTTCGCGACGTACTCCTCGTAGGTGTTGGTCGAGTCCCTACGCGGCTTGGCCCAATTAATCTGCGGCATAGGTGCAGTAACGTAGGGCAGCTTGAGCTTCGTAGCCACGTTGCGATGCTGCACACTCTCTGCGATAACAGCGCGCTCCACAGAGGTAGCACCCGTTGATTCCGTGACAAAATGGGAACCCGGCTTTATCGTTGCTGCCACCGCAGGAAGCTCCACCGTGTCCTTGCGAATCGTCGTCGCGCTGCCGATGATGCTGGTCACTGCATTGCCCTTGGACTCCTGTAGATTAAAAACATCAGATCCAACGTGCAGCGTCACAGAGCCATCACTCCACCGGACGACGCGCGAGTTACTCATGAAGATGTTGTTGCCCTTGTGATGTGCCCAGCGCAGGACGTTCTGGGGAGTAAAGAGCATGCGCGCATCACTTTTAAGGTACTGGCATGTACTTGGGAAATAGGGCTGAGGGTCTGCGTGCATGGTTTGCCGATTCGGTGCAATCTTGGGCATCTCTACAAGCCAAACCTTCTCGACTCCATCCGCCAAGACGGGCCTGGATGGCGCAGACGAACGTAACGTCTGAAAGGCTTCAACCTTGTCGCTGAGGAGAGATTCAAGACCAGCAATGCCAAACAACCGCTCCACCTCGACCAGGTGACGCTCACCCTTGTTGGCTTGCATTTCCGTCTCAAGTGCAGTCCTATAGTTAGCAAAGTCAATATCCATCTCACTGACAAACGGCCCAAAATTCATTTCCAGAATGTGATGAGTATCCACTAGCATCGGATCAGCAACTGGCTTCGTGTCATCCATGTTGATTTCAAAGTGTGCACCGAACAGATCCTTGAGGGTCAGCGAGCCGCCGAGCGATGCGTCTGGTTCCTCTCCGCCATGCGCGGCACCGTCAGTATCCACAGCGACTACCGCAGCAGCAAATGCATTGTTGCTCTTTCCAATATGGACAGCAAATTCGTCTAATTGCATGGACGATGCTGCTACTGTTTCCTTCATCTCACTACCGCCCACTACCAGCGACATTGCTTCCGCTACCTCCCCGCCAAGAGGAGACTCCACTTCTGTTGTAGGCTCATTGTGAAAGTGATGAGCTGTTGAGGTGACATTATCGGAAAGAGTGGGTAAGTTGTCAATCTGCAGAGTGGGATCCATCTTTTCGTTTTTTTTTCTTTTTGCTTCGTTGTGTGATCGACCCACTTATGCACTTTATTTCTCTCTCTCTTTCTCTCTCTCTGGTTAGCCTCCTACTCAAAGCTTGAGCTTCCCCTTATCCAACTTTATAAAGCAACACTAATTATTTAGATGTTTATCTATATCCTAAAGCAATACTGCGTATTTCTTATTCCCCTAATCATAAAGAGTATGTAAGGAAAAGAAAGAACACGAGGGGGGTATACAGCAAACACAAAGCCCACTGGAAATACTTGTTGTACACTATGCTTCCAACACCTACAATCTTAAAATTAAGATAAAATAGAGCTTATGTGTGTATATGCTATTGTGTAAATACAAAAAGAAGAAGATAGATAATTGGTCACGCATACATACATCAAGAAACAAAAAAAAAGTGAATAATACTGAAGACGCACACACTCGAACAAACAAATCCTGTACTGGAGCGTTTTTTTCTAAAAAAAAAAATAACATATAATAGCCTTTTTTAGTGTTCATTCTTTGTTTATTTGCGTACACTTGCCCCTTTTTGAAGCAAGGACAAAGTTATAGGTCGGCATTTTTTATTCAATGGAATCACAAATGCAAACATAGGTCAGCGTGGGGACTAGTTGTGAAGATCCTCGTTACGAATCTGTGCACGCAGCTTAACACAGCGCTTCTTCCTATCCCACTTTTTCTCCAGGCATTCTGTGATGGCTTCACCCCTTTCTACCATCTTTTCCTTGCGTTTTGATTGCTTGCGCGTCAGCTGCTTCTTCTTTTTCTTCACTGCTACATCGAGAACGAGATCACCCACCACACGGATCATCTTCTTGGCAGCCTCCTCTTGGCGCTCCCGCTGTCGCTCCTCAAGAAGAGAAACATCCTCACCGTTCAGTTTGGCCATTTCGAGATCCACTTCTTCTTCAAAGGTCTGCTCCTTCTCCTGCTGTTGCTCCTGGAGCTCACGCGCCGCGCGATCCACCTTACGCTTCTGAACAGCCTTGCGGTGGGCTCGCTTCTTTGCCATCTGCTTCAACTTGCGCACTAACTTAGTCATCCTGACTTGTTCTTTTAGGTTCTGCTAAGTTCACTATTATTTATTGTATTTCTATATCTACCTTAGGGAGAAAATAATAGCAATACAAATTGAGAATCAACAATCCCTCTCACTCCACTCCCTCACAGAAGTAGATGTGTCTACCTGCCTATGGGTCTCTTTGCGCACGTGTACCAGAATGTACACTAGCACGCGCGCGGCCAAAAAAGCAAGCAAACAAACAAGGGAAAATAATACTTACCACATCACGAAAGATAGAAAAAGGGGTGGGTGTATGTGTGTGGAGGAGGGGGGGGGGGAGAAAACAGAATGTTCAGCACACAAAAATAAAAGCAAACAAAAATTATTAAGAAAGTGAAGAGTGCAGAAGTATGTGGTTTTGTTTATCTTCATTCAAGAACAACAACAATAACAACAAAATGCAATGACGTTGTAAAAGTAGTAAACTAATTCATGAAATGCACTTGCCAAAAAGAAAAAATCTACACTGCCACATCCTATTTACTCTCGCTCAGCGTCTAATATTCAGTTTCACGTTGTTGATATTCCTTCAACCATGCATTGAAAAGAAACGGTGAAGCGTTGAGAGAGGGCCCTTTTCCAGTGCCCGCGGTGCTGTTGGTTGGCATGCGCTGCGGAGATAGAGGTGGTGGATGTACAGAGCGTGGAGCAGGAAATGAGTCTACATTGCCAACCTGAAACGCTCCTGCTACTGTGCTATTCAACGCACTAAATAATGTGTTTCCAGCAAACGCAGACGCTTGCAGCTGCTGCTGACTCACCTGTGGAGATACAGGCATAATGCTGGGAAACCCAAACTGCTGCTGCTGGTGTTGTTTCTCGCCTGTTGTGCCAAATGTTGTGGGGGACCCTCCGATCCCGCTGGGCATGAAGCTGCTGTTTCGCAAAGCTCCAAGCGAGATTGGCGCTGAGCGGCGCACTTGACTACTTTGCAGTGATGGCTGCTGCTGCGGCGACTGACGAGGTGTGAGGTGAAAGACACTTGCGCTCATATTGTAGTTAGAGACACCGTTAAACACCTGCGGCTGTTGTTGCTGCTGCTTTTGAATAGGCGGTTGCTTGGCTGCAGGTGCTTCAGCGAGTACGTGCTGCATACCTAGCGCACTCTGGTGCAGTCTTCTCACACTAATGCTGCTACTCATCATCTGTGACAAGAGCGAATAAGAGATCTCTGAGCACACAGAGGAATCCTCTGCGTTAACCGCCTCTAGTGCGCGTGCAAGTATGCCAAAAAGTTGGTTGATTTGGTCTGTGTTCACGTTACTCTGTTGAAGCTCTGTGAGACACCGAAGCACATCATCATCACGGCCGTCGCTATCGTCATGGTCGCCAGTACCGTGATGGACATCAGCGGCGGTGTGACCACTACCCCCGTTGCTGCCAGAGTGACGCTGAGGGATTGGGTCAATATTCTTGAGTGCACGCACAAGTTTGCGAAACACATCACGACTCTCGTCTGTCGCGGGCCCAATAACGGTTTCAAAAAGTGGTCTCAGCCCCTCGTCTCGTTTGTGTCCCGGCTTGCCACCAGACACCTGTCTGTCGCTTGTCTGCATAGTGGGCAATGCAGCAGCAGCAGTACCACCGGGAGGAAGAGCGTCACAGGAGAGCATCGAGCTCAGTGTCGGTGGAATCACCCATTTGGGCTGCTCTCTCGACTCCTCTGACACCGCAGGGCTACACTTGACCTGCGTAAAGGACTTGCTTCGCTCACCACCACCGCCAACGACATTACTACTCATTTCACTTCCTGCATTCCCTTCCCCTCCTACTCCTCCTGACCACTCGTTGGCACCTTTGCTTGCTCCGCCAGTTGTTACGGAGCGGGCTGCGCTGGCGTGGCTTTCGAACTGCCCCTGTGGAGTGGAATAGGATCCGACTCGCTGCTCTACGGCGTCTACAATGCCGCTGATGGCGCGTGAGCGCTCCCCAAGCTGACTCGCCTTGTGCACTGTAAGAAACTCGTGCTGCAGTAGCTGCCGGGCGGACGGCCGCTGTACAGGGTCGATTCTTAAGCACAATGCGATAAAATCCAAAAGGACACCGTCTCTGATAGTCTCACACACGGATGGCCGGGCGAGCAGGATGGACGAACCGCAGTTGAGTGACGTACTCGCAGAGTTGGTTGCAGTAGTGCTGCTCGTCGTGGCGGTAGGTGGCGTCCCTGTCGTGGCACCAGCAGCGGCAGCGTGCGCAGAGCAAGACATACGGCTCACCTCGCTGATCAGATAGCTGAAGCCACGGGTCTGATTGCACAACTGGCCAAGCGCCATCTCAAGGATGGTGACACCAAGAGACCAGATATCCACTGCATATCCATAAGACCAACTCTCTCCTATGCCAACGTCAGGTGTGACGCCGCCGCTGATCACTTCTGGTGCCATCCACCCCAAAGACCCAATTATAGTACAGCACCCTTCCACCGCATTGATCGGCTCCCCACAGAGCCACAAGTGCATCAACTTTGCCCGCCCGTATCTTTTGTCAAGCAGAATGCTGGAGGAGTTAACGCCCCTGTGAACACAGCGGCAATCTTCATGCAAGTAGCGCAAAGCTCGTAGCACATCATATGCGACAGAGGCTATCCTTTGCTGGGTCATCGGCCCACCTCCGCTGGACTGAGAGGCAACATGCACAAGATAGTCCGCTACACTACAACCTTCTACATATTCCTCCACCACACAGAGAGAAGGTGTGGGTGCCCAGTGATGATGGTGACGTTGGAGTGACTGCCTGTGCTGTTGTAGCTGTATGGAACCACTAAGCGAGCTGGATGGAGAAGGCGAGGGTCGTGTGGAGGTTGAGCCAGACCCCAGCGTGCCGGCTCCGCCGTGCTCAAACACCGCGTAGAGTATCACAAAGTTTGGATGCGATACCGTGGTACGCATAGAAAGTGATTTCCAAAGATTGCTTGAATCGCATTGTTTGAATTGGTCATATGCAAATTCTCTCAGTGCCACTGCGTGCGAAAGCGGGTTGTCTACAGAAGATGCGATAGGAAGTGCCAAAGGAGAAGATTCAAGTCCGTCAGCGCCGCTGCTCTCACTCGCAACCACCTCAAGCGGTAGCGCGGATACCAAAGAAGAAGGGGTACGTAACGCTTTATACAGTGTCATACCCTGGTGCTGCTTGATTACATATTCCAGTGCAATGCTATGTCCAGTACCATCATCCTGAACAGTACTGCTGGTAAGAGGCATGATATGATGTATCTATATATTGGAGTAGTACAAGAGAAGAAATACAAGATATAGAGAAAACAAAATAGCAACCAACGCAGTGCTCAATAAGATGCCCGCACTTGCATCACTTGGATAGGCTTGTTTTGAGGTATGTCTACAAGCGGTAAAAAAAAACGTATCTCGGCAACACTATATATAAGCAATAGAAATGAAAAAGAAAGCTACAATGAAGCAGATAGAGAGAGAGAGGGAGTGACTAAAGTAAAACATTCCAGTGTAATCATATATGTCATTGTCTATGAGTGGTTCACTGCAACCATAAATGGATGCTCAAGTATAGTGCGCGTCCAATATTGTGCGTCATCATAAATTACTTTTTTTTCCGTAAAGTAGAAGCAACCATCCGCTCGTGTATACAAAAAAATCATTCATTGAAGCACTCGTCACAACAGTTTGCGTGACCTAAGCAGCGCTTCAAGGCCATTTTCAAATTCATCCCCAGTGATGAGCACTCCCTGTGTGTGCGTGTAGAAGGGGTTCATAGTAACCATATCAGTAAAGATGCCCTTGAAGAGCTCAACAAACAAATTTTGGATATCTTCCGTGCGCATATCCTTATCCGTAAGGAGTGCTACGCGATATCCCGTCAGTGTTTCATAATAGTGCAGTTTATAGAGAGGCGTGTTGACCGCCTTCAGACCGCCATTGCCACTCGATGAGAGCTGCGACGATATGTGCTGCAGGGTGTAGATAAAGCCAGCGACGAGGCGAGACTCACCCTCCTGCGCTGCCCGCGTCCTCTTCCACTGCTTATGATAAATGGTATCACCATAGCGGTTGAACATGTAGATGGAGTAGAGCACCATTGCTGTGTATGTATTCAGCTAGTTCACTAATTTCTCTTAATAATTTTGTGTTGGGGCGTGTATCTGTGTACCCCAGTAATGGGCTCCTTTTGGATAGGAATCTGGATTACAGTCAACAGCAACAAAAAACATTTCAAAAGGAAAAATAAACAAAAAGCGGCAGTTGCCAGCGTAAAAGTAAGATGCAAATAGATTCAAAAGTGCTCAGATCGCACACATCCTCTTCATTTCTTTTCAAGTGAATAGAGAGACGCTAGTTGCGATTCATACTAATTTTTTTCGGGGGAAAAAATCATTCTTTATTGCAGCTTTATATATATACGTGCAAAAACACAACCAATTGTTGTGTGGCCATTTAATAAAAAACTCTGTGAGGACATAAATAACACACTTCTTTTTCACTCTGTCCTTGATTGACCAACGCACACATAAGCGGCTGTGATCAGTGCTGTCTTCATAGCGAAAAGTTAAAAAAAAAAAAAACATGTGCAAATAAAACAACAAAAAAAAGGAGGCGGGGGAGACGACTCTGCAGACATGTTCAACAATACCCCTTGCTTATCATCGACGCTTGTAATCGTAATTGCTTGGACGCACAAAAGCTTCACTGTCCTCCCGCTCTTGCACAAGCCGATCCCTATCCAGAGACTGGCGATATTCATCCATGATGTTCGGCACCCACTCTGGCATCCCCTTGGCACCTTGCTCGTGCCGCCTCGGCACCCGTGATTCCCATGGCTGGGTGAGGCGGCGACGCTCGTTCTTGAGCATCTCGCGCACGCGTGCTTCTTCCGCTTGCATCCAGTGATCATAATCTCCCATGCGAGTCTTGCGCTGTAGCCGAGACCACTTCATGAACTCGTTGTGCTCATGCGCTGCCTCGCGCTGTTCATCTTCATCCCAGTTTAGAGAATGCTCATTCAAAGAAAGACGATTAGGTCCAATATCAACAGAGGCTTGCTGCGTCTGCAGCACCGGGCTAGATGGATCATTGCGTTCAGAAACAGGGAGGTAGTCCCAGTTGCCACGTGGCCGTAGGGCATGCATGACAACTGAGAGGGAGATAAGCATGTCGCTTTCCCCTCGCGTGCTATTCAGCAGCAGGTGTGTGACAGGGCGTGCTACTCGTTGTGTGAGACGCTTTATCATATTGCGCTTGTGATTAGGGCCAGCAAACAGCATGTACCCGCGATCCTTGCCATCGTCATGCTTGGTAAAGCGGCTTAGGCAGAAGTCATGCAACTTTTCTTTGTGTGCTTCATTGCTAGCGTGAGCCTGAGAGGAAGATAAGAAGGGAATAGACACTGGCTTCGCTCCAACTACTGCAGGACTACGCGCTGCATTACCTTTCACAGACATGTCATCGACGTCCTCGTCATTCTGCCCAGCAAAGCACAGCGGGAGCAGGTCATTGCGCTGTAATACGTGATTCAGCATCCCATCTACATTGTCACCGTCCTCGTCACGCAGCGTGTATATCGGAACTGCACTCTGAAAGTGCGCACCCCGAGCAGCCCGGATGACACGTTGATCATAGAGATCTGCGCAGTGGTTGGTGGTAATAATCGCGTCGTACTGAAAGCCAGCAGCGGTACGAAGAATCGTGCCCAGTGTGCCTGGGTCATCCACGTTGTCTAGCACTAGTACACGTTCAAGGCGCTGCTGGTTTGCAATGAGCCGCTCTTTCGCCGGAGGTGGCGGGATGTTGAAGTCTCCAATAAAACCATCGTTTCCAGGCGCGCATTCCTCTGCAGTCTGACGATTCACACGCACAATTTCTGTTCCGCTTCTAGAGGCCCATTCAGGAATGACTTTTCCTTCTGTTACTAATAGATGCTTGGGGGTGTGACCGGCCTCGCAGTGCTCGCGAATCATCTCTCGCCCGCCTACCACAAGCATCCCGCGAGCGTCCCGGTACTTGGGGTTGCGCCAAAGTGCGGCAAAATGCTTGATGAGGTCGTGCTCTGTATTGTCAATCACTGTGCCCTCCCATAGAACATCCTGCTGCAGCTGATGCAGCAACGCCCTCTGTGCGCGCTTTTTGAGCACATCTGGCGGCAAAGCAGAATCCCCTGCAGTTCCCTTCTCCTTGCCACCTGTACGGAACTGGGCATGCACCGAGTCTGGGATGGCGATGTTGCGCTTCGCAGGATCCTCCGGGGCTAGCGGGTGGTGATACGCTGCCTTTGCTCGTCCTCCCATAGCACGCGGTAGGTCGCCTGGGAGAGACTGCCATCTATGACATACAAGAAGACTACCAGTGGCTAAACTAGCTGTGCGCGGTCTCACCAAGCGTCGGACGCCTGCTTGCATTATACTGACACTTTTATGCATACGAAAAGAAGATAATATGTATATATATATGTATATATGGCGCAAAAAAAAAAAATTAGAGTGTTGATGGTGTGGGATGACTGCAATCTGTAAGTGGCAGTTTTCTAAGCCACACCAGTGCAATACTTAAGAAGAAAAACGTGGCAGTGAGAGATACAAAATTATATATATATATATATATATATATATACATGATAAATTATAGATTAAACAACAAGAAAAAGAAACAGATTCCCAAAAAGTGTGCACCTGTAGCACCGCTTAACCATAATAGATTTAGACAGCACTAAAGAACTACTGTATTTTTTCCTAAATATAATCATTTATTGCGAGTGCACATATGTGTATATGCGGACGCTTGCCGCGAAATGGCAAACAAATAATAATAATAATAGTAATAATAATGATTGTAAAAGACATCCCCCCCCTCCAAACTCTCTCACTCACACTTTACATATACGAATTGACTAAAGGAAAGAAAATGCAGAGAAGTAGAGACGCAGTTCCTAAGTGGAATCCCCCTTTGATTTGCTATACTTCACCTTCCCATGCAAATAGTCATCATCATACGTAGCCCCACCAAAAATAAAGTGCGTATAAACAATAGTTTGTCACGTATACACTCACTCTCACACACACACACACACTCACACACGCATAACGAAGAGAAAATGTCAGCTTCACAAGACAATTTACATTGGAAAGAAAAAGACACTTACGCAAGTACAACTTTCAAAGGATAATAATAGTAGAAAAAGAATAAATAAAACAGTAGTTATAAAGAGAAAGGCACAAGGATCAACGAGAACTAGCAAATGCTAGTCGTTATATTTTTTTTTTGTTATCAAAAGAAGAAGAAGAAACCGCAACAGCTAAAATTTAAAAAAAAAAGTTGTTCATCGATAACATAAAAGTGTGAAAACAACATCAACAACAAAAAAGAAATGAAACATCTCTGAACTGCTCGCGCACCTGCAATAGATAAAGTACATGAAACATACTCCACATCAATTCATTGTCAAATGTCACCATACGTAAGATATTGTCCCACTGAATTCCCACCTGATAACAATAATGATAATAATAGTAATAAGCGAGAGTGCAACAAGCATGAGAAGCGACGACTGAAACAAATATATATATATAAAATGGTATACCATCTTTTTTGAAGATTGACGATCAGAAGCATGGACTGCGGACATTCTTAGCTAAAAAGGGCCTAGTAGTTCCTTGGTATAAGAGTTTCTATCTAATATAGTGGACATCTGTACAGAAGCCTGAATCACACTGAGAGGCATCTGCAGAACTAGCGCGTGTGGTTCTTGCGTCAGAGTGGTGCCCTCAAATTGTTCACAGAGATACTTGAGGAAGTATGGAAGCACCAAGTCACCAATCCCCCGTACTCGCAAGTCATCACGCAGACATATAGAGCCACGAGACACATCTGCATATCCGTCATCCGCGACACATACACTACGCATTTCAAAGCGTATCATGGTAAGCCCGCCTAAACCCGACCCACCGGCTAGCTGCTGATGGTGCAATGAAGAAAGCGTACTTTGATCTAGAAACGCGATGGAGCTCAAGCGGCTTCTGATCCCTGATATGGGAACGCGCGGACTCTCACATTCCTCGTAAACAAGCCTGGGAGCACTGATGGGCGGATGTGTGCTCACATAAACAACAGGCCCGACAAACTGAATCGGCGGGTACGGCGACCGCATGTTGTCGGCGTCGTTGTACTGGCCTTGATAGGAAGTTAGCTTCAGTGGGCCTTCGGTAATGCTACAGCGCAATGCAAGCGCCACACGTTCGCCAGCACGCACGAGCACGCGTTGAAAGAAACAGATGCAGCTTGCCAGCGCCGCGGTGACAGTGAGAAAAGTAGACTCAAAAGATGTACCACCGCAGCTCACATCCAGCAACAAACCTTGATGATCCTCCAGAGAGTAGCGATGCACCTCGCGGAGAACAGCAATCACTGAGGGATCGTCAAAATCGTCACCATCCAGTTCAAATATGTGGCGCACGTAGATACCAGCCGTAGAGGTGGTGGAGGGCGGTTTCGGCACGAAACGTGAAAGCAGGGGTGAGCGCAGTCCACGTGGCGCACAGTGCATCAACTCAGCGACAGAAAACATAGTGGGGTACGTAATCGCGGAGAACTCTGTGCGTGTGTCAAAAGCAATAAAAAGATCTAAAAAACCGCTGCTTTGGGTGTCGTTGTATACGCGGAACTGCACTTTGCCATGCTTGAGGGTCAGCAACGGGAGCTCGTGGGTGCTGTGTCCAGCATGAGCCGGAAATGCAGCGCCAAAGCCAGAGACGCCATTGTTGTTATTCGTGCTACTGCTGCTATCCGCGTGAACTAAGTAAGTGCCGCCGTTAGGCGTACAAGCGCCAGCCGGTGGTCGACTGTATGAAAGCGGAGTTGTGAGTGAGGCTCCTCCACCCATGCTAGGGCTCTTTTCCGCCATACGGCCTACAATGCTCTTCCTTGGAACCAGTGGCATACTTCGTGGGGAGTTGGCCGCGCTGTGGATACGTCCCTTTGCCGTATTGGGATTATACAGCTTCAAGTCCACGATGCGCGTCACGTACGGGTCGCGGTCACCCATGAGCTCCGCATCTACCTCCACCTCCAACTCCACTAGCGACGGAGCAAAGGGGCAACTCATAAGATAACGGCCCCGCGGCATCTTCGCAGTAAACGCAAACCCTGCGCCCGCGGGGCAAAAGAATGTCTCCAGTCGTCGCTTGTCCGCCACCTCTGTGAAGAACATACGGTGATGCTGGCGGTGAAAAATGGGATGAAGTTTGTCTAATTGAAAGAACACTTTTGCGTCTGCGAGACTGCTGATTTGTGTTAAGTCGGAACACATGGGGCACATAACAACGTTGCTGACGTGGTACGTACCGACAAAGGTGATCTCACTCACGGCTCTGTAGCGCGCGATATCGTACCCACACGAGCGGCAGCACAACACAAAGTGCATAGAAAGCATCTTGTACTCTACAGCAAGTAGCAGCTGCTCAATGACGATTCCGATTGGTGCCTTAAGAATGTTAGCAATAGCAAGCGGATTCCATAAAGTAAAGGCATCATAAAGCGCGCGCTGCTCATTCGCCAGTGCCACAACTTCCGCATCAATCAAGTGCAGATCGTCGAGTTGCGTACGACCCGTGTGCGGCATCGAGAAGAACTCCAAGCTGCGCAGAGGATAGTTTACATCGAGAAATGGCTGACAAAACACTTCAAGCGACATCCAGAAGGACTTTTCGCAGCGGTTAGGTGGAAATGCAGTCCATGCCTTTCGAAACCCAGCAATATCCAAATAGGGGTTTATTGGGGCCATGTTGATTCGTATCTAAAAAAAAAAAGAGAAAAATAAAAAGAAATCCTTTGACGTATGTATATATAGAATACCAATTTTTTGTTGTTGTCTGCGTCCCTTCTCCCCTTTTTCTTTAACGTCGGCGATCTCTGTTTTTTTTTAAAAAAAAATGAGGGAGAAAGCAAAGCGGACAACTAAACACTATAATATATTTATGCCACTCTCTACTTGACGGGTAGAAATGCAGAGAGAACAAAACGCACTCTTGAGGGGAGGGACAACCCGGTATCAAGTTGTTATATATATATATATGTATATCACAAATAATAAAGAAGGGGCCACAAAAAAAAAATTTCCTTTAGACGCTCTCTTCTAGTAAAAGTACTAGTAGTAGTAGTCAAAAGTGCCGAATAGGCGTATGTGTGGCAAGAAGTAGTAAAACAAAAAACAACAAAAACTGCTTTCATAAGAAACGAAGAAAATAAGCGGAAAGAGGGGAGAGATGAGAATGATAAGGAGATAGAAAGAAAACAATAATATAAATGAGAGGAAAACAAAGAGTTCCTATTATTATTATTATTATTATTATTTTTGAAAAAAAGCAAACCTCCAAAGAAACATACACTGTATGCAAGAGAGTATTCTGATTATTAGTCAGTTTTTTTTCCGATTTTCTTTTTCCTTCCTTTTTTCATGTACATCATGCAGGCTGTGGTGTCTCTCTCCCCTCCTGTCAGTGTGCTTGTACCTGAGCACACACACACACACACACACACAACCACTCTCCCACGCACGCAGAAATATATATATATATATAAACCCACAGCAAATCCAAAAGTGATTGCCTAATACTGATAAATGCCAAATACCGTCACAACGGCAAAGAGATGCTTAGAAATATAGGTTTCCTCAAAGTAGTTGTCCGTGTCCGAGTCCCAAAACATTTTGCATCCCGCACGCAGGCCCTGACCACGCTGCTCGCCAATCATACAGTGAACAAGAATCTTGTAACGATCGAGCTCAAGCCCTCTAATCTTGTCGCGCACGGTATCAGCGATCTCCTTGCTGATACTTTGGATCTCATCCGCCTTGTACTCCTGATCATCAAGACGACTCTCCAAGATTGACCGAACAATAGGCTTGACCTCGTTAGGTCGGAACTTGTGCTGATGATCTGGCCTAAGTGAAAAGGTCGTAGCGTCTATTTCACTGTGCATCTTGCCAGAACGTGTGTGAACCCAAGCACTGTGCTGCAGAATATGGGTATACAAATATATGGCCAACTATTTCTATATATATATATATGCAAGAGAAAGAAAAAGTTGAGGGGTTCTCGTCTTCAGATACTGAGAAGAGCAAGCCTCAAAGTTACCCTTGTGTACAAAATCTTGTGGTGTCGTTGTTTTCATTTTAAAAAGAAAAAGGTAAAAAAAAATATTCAGATAAATATTTACAATGTGAATCAAGACGAAACAGAAAAATAGAAGACCAGGAAAAAAAAAGATGATAAAAAGATAATTTGGCTATGATTAGTGCTCTACAACCAATCCAAAGCCATCTAGTATACCGCATTTTTATATTTTGTAATTGGGTGCATATAGAACAACATAGTAACAACTTCAATACTTATGCTCAGAGAAAAGAAAGGAAAAAAAAGAAG
>JASANZ010002129.1:0-50681 GCA_030849805.1 Sergeia podlipaevii
TGTGTGTCTTTGTACATGTGGCGGTGTGCACAAGGGCAAATTTTATATGTGTGTGTGTGTGATTGTTTTTTTTTCTTTTTGACTCGTAAGTCTTTCTTTTATTATTATTATTGCCAGCTATTTGAGGACTTCAGGCACGTTGGATGAAGATTACACTTTTTTCTTTACGACTGTTCTTTTGTAACCTGATTCTCTATTTACAAATGTAAATGGGTATCTATCAGGTCGTATGAGGCTCAACACCAGCTATATATGCTTATGCATTATTTTCTCTTCTACTACTTTTTTTCCTTCTAAATTTTTCTCTTACTCCTTGGCTTCTTGCTGCCATCATTCAGTAAAACCAACTTTCCAGCATTCATGCCAGCGCGCCTTGAGAATGTATTGGCCTGAATAGGGAGAAGGAAAAAAATATATACGTGGCTGTCTTTGTTAATATATACATTTTTCTGCGACTATTCACTCTTTTTCTTTTCTTACCCTTCAACTGAAACAAACAAAACAAAAAGGCGATGTCAGCAGTTTCAACCGAAGGGGAGGAAAAGCAAAGCATGCTCAACTCACTACCAGAAGATCGTTTCACTTATACACCAGAGACGGAGGGAAAGAAGACACGTAACTGTTCGAAGCAACACAAAGAAATATCACATACATTTTTTTATCATATTTTCTTTTTTATATGACTTAAAGAAAAGAAACCGTTGAAAAAAGGGGGCCTTTGTACAACTGTAAGATATAGCTTGAAAACAACTGAGAGAAAAGTACCTTGCTCCTCTTTTTCTTGTTTTCTTTCGGCCTTTTTTTTTGTTTTTTTATTTTATTTTTATGTTGTTCTTCGTCAGTGTGCTTCTCTAGCCATGTGTGCGCGTGTGGCATCTATACACATTTATGCTGTGAAGATTTCAGTCTACCTAGCTACTTCTTTTTTAAAAAAGTTTTCTTTGCCTTTGCACTCGTCTTTTTTATTACTATTTTTTTTTTTGTCAGAGGATTTCACTGTGTCGTTTCGGTGCGCACGTACACGCCAAACCATGATAAGATGCGAAAAAAAAAAAAATGAATATGAAGAGAGAAAGAGCGTACTTTATGAATGAGGAAGAAAAAGAGAAGCCATATCCCCCTCTCCCTTTAGGATGTGCACGTAGTGTTATGAACCTTTCTGTTGTAGCTCACTTGCTTAAAACGCTGGTGGTTTTCTACTATGCTGCAATGAGGTCCTACTGGTATTGCTATTTTATTTTATTTTTTTAGTATGATTACTATCTGCTTTTCTTTTCTTTATCTTTTTTATGTGTGCGTTTTTTTTTGTTTTTTTCACTCTTTTTTTTTTTTTTTTTTGGACAAAATGTGTTAAGAACACGATTCCTGCTAGAAAGAAAGCGAATGACAAAAAAAAAATGGAGAGAAAGCGAACTATATATGAATAAAGAAAAAGAAAATGAGAGGTGGGGAATATTAGCAAGGCTGTAGAAAGTGTGTGCTCTATTTACGATACGAATATATATTCGTAAGATAGATCATTATTTAGATGAGCACGTCTCCATATTTTCTTTTTTTTTTTGCCTTTCGAAGGAAAAAAGAAAAAGAAAGAACGTTGCCCATAAAAAAAGTTTTAAAATACATGATTTTGACCACTTCGGGGGGTGCGGGAGAATGCAACGTGCAGTGGAGTGTATATATATTTCTTTTTTGTACAACTTTTCTCTCTGATTAACTTGTACGCCACTTTTGCTTAAATTCTCTCTCTATTCCTTTCCCAAATTTATCTCTCCTTATTTTTTTTTCCTTTTCTCTCTCATTCTTTATACGTCTTTTTTTTTTCTTTTTTTTCTTTTTTTGTGCGTATGCACACATGATTTACTTACCATACATTGTTAGAATTTAAGCTATATATTTATCTAGTACTATACACTAGCGCTTAGCTCGCCTTTTTTTTTCGTTGTGCTATTTTGCATTTTTTTTGTTGTTAAGAAACAACTAACAATACCCTCTTTTGAGGTTATCAACCGTCTTTAGGTGGCATTTTTTTTTTAACCCCCTTTACCGCGCAACAAAGCACAAAAGGAGAAACAAACAGAAGAAAAAGCACTCACTCACTCACTCGACTATTTCCTGAAGTGCATATCTGATATATTGTCTATCTCTCACGTCCTATTTATATCTTGATTTACTTCATTCGATACCTGAGTACTGTATATTTACATATATATTTACATATATATATATACAATTGTAGTTAGTCAGCACATTTTCTACATCGATACTATATCGTCATCACACGCGCACACACACACACATACATACATACACACTGGCTTCTTTTTTTTTTTTTCTTTGCATCCAAGTTTTTCAGTAGCACCAGAAAGAAAGAAAGTTTGTTGCCTCTCCTTTTTTCTCTCTCTTTCCTTCCCTCATTCATTCTTGATCATTATTTTTTTTTTTTTACTTTATATTGTTTTGTGTGAAGTGTTAGGTAGTTCCAGTTCCTGCATATAGGTGTCTCGCGTCTTTGTACTACCAATATATTTTTTTTTTCACTTTTTTTTATTGTGTGTGTGGCAGGTGATTTGACTTTTTTTATTGTTGTTTAAGGCGCCTNAAGTTTTTCAGTAGCACCAGAAAGAAAGAAAGTTTGTTGCCTCTCCTTTTTTCTCTCTCTTTCCTTCCCTCATTCATTCTTGATCATTATTTTTTTTTTTTACTTTATATTGTTTTGTGTGAAGTGTTAGGTAGTTCCAGTTCCTGCATATAGGTGTCTCGCGTCTTTGTACTACCAATATATTTTTTTTTTTCACTTTTTTTTATTGTGTGTGTGGCAGGTGATTTGATTTTTTTTATTGTTGTTTAAGGCGCCTGTCTATTTGCCTCTCTCCCTCTCTCTCTCTTTTTTTTTGGATAGGAACGTACCGTTGCCACAGTACTGTCTTTTTCTTTTCATTATTGAGCATTTGTAAGCGGCCTCTTTTTTTTTCTCACTTTTACAAGAAGCTTTTTCATATTAGCAAGAAACAACAATAGTTTCTTATTTTAAAAGCACTTACTTTTTTTTTATTTCTATTTTATTTATCTATTTATTTAAAAGCTGTTTACCATGTTCCAGATGGATATCGCTAACAGTGCTGGCAACCAACAAATGGTTTTCCGCAACAACCAACCTCAAACCCAGCCGCAGCAACAGCAGCAGGTATTCCCCCAGCAGTACAGCTACCCTCAGCAGCAGCAGCAAACACAGCAGCAACAGACGCAGCAGCAGCAGTCACAGCAGCCGTCCTACTTTGCCTACAACACAAACAGTTCTGGCAGTGACAGCAAAGCCGCTGTCAATTTCGTGCAGCAGACCCCTGCGCAGTACATGCAGGCCCCACAGCAGCAGATGTTCCAGTACAGCTACCCTCAGCAGCAGCAGCAGCAGGCACAGTACCCAAACAACAGCCAGTACTTCCAGGACAACGTGCGCTACCAGGCGAGCAACTCTCAGCAGGGAAGTTACATGGGCGGCGGCTATATCGGGAGTGGCGGCAACAGTGGCAGCTACATGGGAGGCAGCAATTATATGGGAGGCAGCCCCAACCAGCGCTATCATCGTGGAGGTCGCCGGCAGTACGTGCCCCACGGCAACAACAACTACGGCCAATATCGCCAGGTGCACAACAGCCACTTCTACAACCAGCAGCACCACAACAGCAGCAACAACGCCGTACCTGAGAAGACACCGACATTGCGTGTCATGCATCCCAGCACCAAGAAGGTGATGAGCATCAAGCTTAACCGCATCTACAGCACCATGGCGGATCTTCGCCCGCAGCTTCACAACCAGGACATGGAGAACAGCCGCGCTAGTAACAACAGTGCCAACAAGGTGAACTCTCCAGTAACGCTTCAGCTGTGCCTCGACTTTCTCAGCCCCCGTGGATGCATGCACGGCAGCGGCTGCGATAAGGTTCACGTAGCAGGCGTAGAGTACATGTGGGAGCCTGTGTCGCCGACAGCTACCACAAACGACAGGGGGCTCTCTACGTATGAGCCTGGCTTCACTGTCTACTGCTACGAGCCCTCTCTGATTCGCTACTACACCATTCCATCCGAGTCCATCACCGTGACGAAGGGAAGCCAGGAGTACGTGAACATGTTTAACGAGCACGGAAACAATTTCAAGATGAAGTTTAAGCTGTGCGAAAGCATCCTGGAAGGGAAAGAGTGCGAGCTCAGAGAGGAGTGTCCTGACATTCACTGCTCCATCAAGGATATTGAGAGCCTCAGCACCAAGATTGCTAGCGAGACGCACATCAACAAGGCGGAGGCAATGACCGGAGTGCCCCGCCTGCCCGCAGAGATGACTGTACGTGTTTTTGATCAGAACAGCTTCGATGTCTACCATGACTATCCGGGCACAAACGTGCTCATTACGGAAGGCGCCAAGACGTACGCTAAGTACTACGAGCAGGAAATGTTCATCCCTACCCGCAAACGCATGCAGCACTGCGCTCACTTCCGTCTCAAGGACATGTGCCGCCTCGGTGAGAACTGTCGCTTTTTGCATGTGCTGCCAACTGCTGAGGAACTCCAGAGCAAGGCTGCTGCTGCTGCCGCTAGCGAGCAGGCGGGGGAGGAGCGCTACCCAGAGCAGGACACCAGCGAAAATGAGGAGTAGAGGAAGGGGGAAAAAAGGTGGTGGTGGTGCGTGAAGTGTGAGGTTGGTTTTATCTTTTTCTTTATAGAAAAACATATCAGCAATGACGACTACCGTTGTGCACACGTTAGGTGCATATATATATATAAGACACACACATATATATATATTCATATATTTATATATATATATAGGCTTATCGGCACGTACACACACGAAAAGGGGAAGCGAGGAAAAATGGTGCGGGAGAGGGGGGGACAATGAAAAGTGCTAGCGGTGGGGGGAGAGAGAAAGAGAGAGCCAGGAGAACGAAAAGGAGAATGGAGAGNAATGGTGCGGGAGAGGGGGGGGGACAATGAAAAGTGCTAGCGGTGGGGGGAGAGAGAAAGAGAGAGCCAGGAGAACGAAAAGGAGAATGGAGAGAAACAAAAAAGAGAACAGAACAGAGTGTATATGGAGACCAGTGAGTAGTCAACAGGTCATGAAGCCAAAAAGTAGCATGACACCTGGCCTTCTGTTCCGCTGTGTTTTCTTTTGTATTGAGCAGCATAGCGGTTTTTTTTCTTTCTTTTTTCTCTTTAGATCGCAATAATGGAGGTGGAGGGGAGGGGGGAACAAGCAAATAAGTGGAGAAGACGAAGAAAAGGAACACAAAGATTTTTTTTGATTTTTCTCCCTTTCTTATTCCACGTCATTCCTCTGGCAGAGCCACACAATATATATGCAAGCAGAAGAACTCTTTTCTTTTTGTTATTTTTCCTTTCCAGCAATAAAAGGTAAGCAAAATAATAATGAAGGGATAGAATGCAAGAGAGAGAGAGAGTACTTCTTCTACACCACTCCAGCGTAATGAAGGAGGGAGTAATAGTGGAGCGCACACATGTGTAATTGTGTATGGCGTATGTGTGCATGTGTGTCATTCCCCCCCCCCCCCTTACCTTCTCTCTTTTTTTTTTTTTTATAACACAAGGTACAGTACATTTGAAGTACTTTTCAACAAAGAAGTGGAGGAAGAGGAAGAAGGGAGGGGGAGAGATGTAGATGGAGTCCTTTTTTATCATTTTTAAATAAAGGAGGTTATACACAGGTCAGCAAAGGGCACAAAAGTAAAACGTGACGAAGTGACCCCTCTTTCACAGCAAACTGTCTCACTGATTTCCTTCACTCCTCCCATCGGTGGTTTTTTCTAAAGTGTGTGTTTTGTTGACCTTCTTTTTTTTTTTCTCGTGCATATATAATGAAACCTTCTATAATGAATTCTCTCTCTGAGAGTGCTCTGCAGCGCTTTTACCGTCTTTTCTATAAACATATTGTTTTGGTTTTTTATTTTGTCTCATATATACATTGGAGTAAGAATGCGCGAATATGCTTAGCAGCGCAACACACATACTTGTTCGCGAATAGCGGATCCCTTTAAGGGTGATGCAGCTATTTTCTTTTTTTTTTAAAAAAAAAAAGAACACTCTGTATATTGGAACGAACGAAAGCCGACTCTCAATATATCAACAGCAAATATGTTTTGGTGAAAGTATATGACATGAGTGGAGGGGAGAAATATATATAATAGAATCGTGTACACAAAAAAGATTAACAATAAAGGAGGGGGAAATGCAGAATGCTTATCATCGCTGTTCTTTTTTCCCTCCCGAGTTCATACCACAACATTTTCTTTTTTGTTGTTGTTGTGATATATGTGGTAAAATGTGCTCGCTTTTACTACTATTGTTAATGTAAGTCTCTCTCTCTTTCGCTTGTTTTTGTTTTCCTGTAGGAAGGGCGTTGCCTTAAAAATGGCACGTCAGCACCTGCTGCTCTGTTTTTTTTGTGTGTGTGTTTACCTTATTGCGTTATGTTTTCTTTTTTTTTTGTTGTTGTTGTTTTCTTCTGTAGGTTGCCTTTTTTAATCTAACGCGGTAGCTGCACGTTTGCTGAATACAGTAAGTGAGGGAAAAAAAAAAGAATATATCGCGACCACAGTGATGCGGCTGTTGGCAGACTTACTCACATTCACACACAACCCACACTCTAGGGGAAGTTCCTGTTGTTGCCACGCCATCCCTCTTTCCCCCCCCCCCTCCTCTATCTATCAGAGCCCAGCCTTGGTTTTGTGTGAAAAGAAAGAAAAGCGCCAGGCAAGAGGAGGAAAAAAAAAGATAGAAGAGGTGCAATGAGAGGGAGGAAAGTATGAAGTACTACATTTCAGTACATATATATGTATTCTCAGACATCAACTTTCTCTCTCAGCTACGCTTTTTCAGTGCGACATGAACTCTGTTGGAAGAAGATTCTCCTCTTAAATTTTTTTTTATTAAAGGTATTTTTCTCACTTATAGGGTGTCCTTGAGCAAACAATGAGTACGCTCGAAAAGGAAATGCATTTTGTGATGAGGGAGGGAGAGAAGGGGGGGCGGCTGGGTATTGACAACAGAAAATGGAAATACACGCGCACAAGTTACAAAGATGCATGCAGGTGCAATCTTACTTAGTTTCAATTTTGAAAAAAATCACGTTTTGTTTTTACACAATTATATTAAAGCGTTTGACGCACTATGACTTTTTTTATTAATACCAAATTAAGTGCAAACTTTTCTTTTGGGGAGGCTATTTGCGTGACAAGTTAATTTTTTTTTCTTTTATGAGTGTTTGATTTCCTTTTCTTTTTGCTTTTGACTTTCCACCGTCTCCCCTTCAGCGACACATTTTTTTTTCTTTTACCTGGGCCATATCATTTTTCTCTCCCTTTTTTATTGTAAAAAAGTCTACAGGGTGACATACTTTGGTGTTGTGTAGCATGAGACGGTAGTCACGCTTTTTATTATCATCTCCCCTCATTTTTTTATTATAACTTTCTTTGTGTGTCGCTTAGCCGTTGTTAGGTTTTTATTTTATTTTATCACCATTCCAGAGTGTCAGCAGTAGTTTTTTTATTATTATTATTTTTTAACATTTTATTTTATTTTTTCTTTTGCCGATGGGCATATGATATTACTTGACCTCATCATTGTACTTCTCTTATCGATCTCCCCGTTCGGTTCAAAAAAAAGAAAAGAGAAGAGGGAAAGAGTGAGTGACAGAGAGAGGGAGTTATAACGCAGCCAAGCAATGATGGAGGGTGAGAAGGAAAAGAGAATGCTTCCTGTACTCCCCACACGTACAAAAAAAAAAAAATAGGGCGGTCAGTTCTAGTCCTCCCCCTCCCCTGTTTTGTTTATTATTATTATTATTTTATTTTTTTCATTTATTTTTATGGATTATTATTAGCATGTGTTTTCCTTTTTGAGAGGGGGGAGGGTTATGGGTGGTGTTGTTGCGTTCATACATCCATTCTATCTCTCTCGCTGAAACGAGAAAAGAAGAAGAAAAGTAAGGGGAGTGTATGAGAGTAGCCGTCGAAACCGAAAAAAAAAAAAAAAAAAGAGACGAGATCTCTTGCAAGAGGGGAGCTGGACGTTAGCCAAACATCGTATAAGAAACGCAAGGAAGACGTCATCCCTTGAATCGAAACGTTTATCTAAAAAAGCATCCAAGGGTGCTGTACTGTGTTATTTTTGTTTGTTTGTTTTATTTCTGTTTTTTATTATTATTCGCCCTTTGAACACACAGATCTTTTTTTGGCAGGAGTCTTTATTTTTGTATCAAAATATATGAAACCACACATGTGTCTTGGTTTCTTTCTTCTTTCTTTTTTTTCTTTGTTCTTCCTGTTCATTTCTAGGTTAAGTACAGTTGCGTGCCAAATGGCTCTGTCATACTCATAGTATCTCTCTCTCTTTTCAATATATATTTATTTATATTTACACAATTAAGGTCGCGTGTGTTTGGTGCAGTGATGATACTGAGGAGAGAAATTGAACAAAAGGAAAAAAAATAGAAAGTCATGAGAGAAATGCCCCTTAAAATGATTGTGAATAAAAGAACGAAGAGGAATACCAATAATAATAAAAAGGAAAAAGAAGAAGATGAAGAAGAGAGAGGCACGCGCGTGCCAGGATTTCTGGATGTTCTTTTGAGGACACTACCTTACGCCACCCACACACAAAAAAAAAACATGAAGACATTTTTTTTTCTGATTTAAAGAGGTACACTTATCTTTTATATTATTATTACATTTTGAGCGGGGCATGCAATTGTAAATTGTAGCGACACTCGAGTTGCTACTTTGATGTGATGCATATTAAATCACATCAATCGCTCTCTGCGTTGTGACGAATTTTTTTTTTTAAATCAAAACAGCAGTACATGTGAGTGTCTTCTTGATATATACTGTGTGTTGTATATTCTCTTCACCTCCTTCTTTTTTCTCTCCTGCGTTTTTTTTTTTTCCTTTATGACTCAACCATTCCAACTGCGCAAAATGCCAGTAGCAAAAGAAAGAAGTACGCGCATACACACACTCACTCACTCACCCACGCACAAACTCATAGAGACTGCTTAGTTAGAGGTGCTTTTTTTTGTCTTCTTTTGTCTCTTTGTGCCGCTTGGTGTGTGCTCTTGTAGGCTGGCCTGCAGTTCTTCTGATCATTCGCTTTTTCAAGCTGGTGACTGCTGCTTGACTCGACTTTTTTTTTTCTTTGCAGTACTCAGCGGATTCTCCTGGCACTCCTACTTGCACATCGTCGCGTTCTCACACACGTACACGGGTAGAGCTCCCGTGGTATTTGCTTCAATATATATATATATATTAGTTTGTTATATATATACACCCCCCTTTATATTTCTCGGGGTTGCTTTTTTTTTTTTTCTTTTTGGCTCATGACAAACTATAACCCCAGTACTATCACACTAAAAACCATTTCGGGTAATCACTGCCAGCTACATGCACCATTCACATTAGAAGCGCTCCTGAGTACAGCTGAAAGTCAATTTCACTTTGTCCCAGAGACCATCAAGGTCCTTTACAAGGGCAAGCCCAGGCGTGTTATGGATGTGCTCAAGAAGAGTAGGGAGACAGACGGCAGTGCATCCTCGCATCCCTTCACGGTTTCTGATGTCGTCTCTACTCCATACAGTGGTGGCAACAGCAACAGCAATAGCAGCACCGCAGCTCACTCTACCGTCGGTAGCGCCAGCACCGACTCTGCACTGCAGCAGAGCTTGAATGGCGATGAGGAAGTAGTTGTGCTGGTATTTGGTATTCCCAAATGCGTACGCCGCGTAAACTCAGGTGCGGTACGGACAGCTCGTGCTCGCGCTGAGGCTGCAGTTGCGCAGCAGCGCCAACAGCAGCAGCAGCAGACGGTTGGAAGTAGCAAGGAGGCATCCACCCTCTTCGCGGGTGGCGGTGCAAGTAGCACCACCGCTGCCGCTGCTGCTGCTGGAGGTGGTTTTATTCCAGGTGTTCAAGCGGAGTTCCCCGGCCCTTTGCTTTTCCCTCACTGTCCCAAGGGCTTGCGGGATCTCGGGGTCATCGCACTGGAGCACGAGCGACGCACAGGCAAGGAACGCTATGATGCCTTCTGTGATGAGCTCTATATTCACCCCACTATGCAGCACATTATCCGAGAAGTGCAGAAGGGCCACGACGGCGTACTCCCAGGGATTTTGTGGCAAATAAAAGCAGCGGCGCCAGCCTTCTTTTCGTGGATTGAGCGTCATTCTGCGCTCTTCGTGCGCATGCTAAATCGCTCTCTGCCCACGTCTATGGAGCGGGAGAGGGATGCACTAGTGGCGCTCACCCAGCAGCTCGCCATGGGCATGCTGGGTGGCAATCAAACCATTACAGTGCACCTTGGAGGTGCTGGTGGGGAGGGGGATGGAGATGGGCACGGCAGTGGCATGCAGCTGCAGCTCGTGATTCAGATGCAGCCCGGTGAGGAGGACGAAGAGGACAGCGACGACGATATTCTTATAATGCCAAACGATGACGGGGATGCTGACCATGGTGACGACAATGATGAGGATGATGATAGTATGTGGTCTTCAGAGCTTGAGATGCGCTATGAGGAGAACCTTGCTAGTAGCGTGTCGGTGGATGAGGCAGCGGTGCTGAGCACACGCATAGAGCAAGTTCGCGACAGCCAACGCACTGAGGAGCAAGGTAGGTATGCAGATGAAGGTACGCATGGTATGATGGATAGTGGTGCCCGCAATGCGCGCAGTCGCGCAGAGGATGTCGCTGTTGTCGCAGCCATGGGCCGTTCAGGGTCAAAACTTTCCAGTAGCTCATCATCATCATCATCATCGGCTGCGGCAGTGGGGCCAAGCGACGATGGGACTAGTAAGACGCAGACCGAGCCCATTGGGACTTCGTTCTCTTCACCAGGTGGAGAAGCAACGCTCTTTGCACAGGCCATGGGAGACCCCGTGTATGCGGAACTCGCTGGGCGAGTCGCTCAAGTTTCTATTCGAACTCGCCAAATCTGCGAGACTGCGCACACGATGTCCCCTGTGCAGCAGCAGCAGAGCGTGCGTGAGGTCCACGCAGAAGTGCAGGACGTCTCCTCCGTTCTCATGACCGAGATGGAAAGTAGTTTAGTTCACATCGACAATGAAACCTACTTTGACTGGCTCGTCACCACCGCAGGCAGCTTTTTTGCCAAGGCAGAGGAATTTTACATGCAACTGGTGGAGAAGAAACTCGCGATGCCGATTGCGACGAGTAACGGCTCAGCTGAGAGCTATGCGTGCATTGCGGCACTTAGTAAGCAGCTCTACGGCGAGGCAGTGCGACTCATTGAGCGATGTGCACATATGGCAGCGGGTGCACCACCAAACTCAGGGAAGGTAGTGAATACTGCTGCCAGTACTAGTGGCAATACACGGGCCTGGATGCGTGTTGGCGCGCTACGCAACCTTCCAACGGACTGCTCTCCGCTCTTCCACCCTTGTGCGCGGTGGATCTCCAGCACAGGCCCAAGCTCTCTTCTGCACGAAATGCTTGAGGTAGCGCGAGGCCAGAGGGCCTCTATTCTTTGGTATACTTCTCACTATTTTCAGAAGGCGCTAGGTAAAACGCTACAGACGGTGGCCTATGTGTTTGACGGGGTGAACAACAAGGTGCGAGCAGCGCGGATGCTGTTCAACAGCAAGGTGCACAGGGTAGACGAGGTGACTCCTGTGTTGCAAAGAATTAGTGCAGCTGCGGCGAGTAGCGCGGCGGGTCACGCGGGCGTTAGTAACGCTCTGCGGTCAGAATGGGGTATGCTGATGGGACAGCTCTATAAGACGCTCGTCAAGCCCATCGAGGCCATGTTACCTCCATGTAATACAAACTCGAATCCTCTCTATGTCGTGGACTCAAGGCACGAGCCAGCTCCCAGGCACACGTGTGATGCATGGGCCACTCACACTAACTGGCAGGGCTGCTGGTTTGCCGGGTACTGCGACGAGAAAAAGACTATGTGTGTAGACAAGTGGTGCGTAGCAACTGCGCTGCTGCCATGGAATATTGTGCTCGCATCGGAGGCGCCGACCTGCGCGGAGTCGCAGCGCGGTCCGCTTGTCATGCTCACTTCAGCCGCCCCCAGCACAACGGCGCCCGACTGGCTCTCGGAGGAGCTGCAGGACCGACTTCAGTTCCGCCAGTATGCTCTTGCCAAGCTGCATCCTCAGCACGCCGTGATCCTGCATGAGGCCATCACGCAGTCCTCACAACCCGCCGTCACAAGGTCACACTCCAGTAGTTCTTCTAGTGTCGGTGCAGACGAAGAGACTGCAGAGAAGTCGGCACCACACGGCGGCACGATGTCTCGGAGCGACTCATTTCATCGTAAAGATGAATGGGTCGTGATGGATCACGTGACACGTGCCCGCGAGCCGCAGCGACCTCCTCGCCTGAGTGTGTCCTTCAACGGACTAGCACCCGCCCTCGTGGGGGACTTCCACGCCGTTGATGAATGCAACGCAGAGACTGGTGTGGGCCAGCTGCTTGGCATGACGCCGTACCACGCCACCCTCTTCCATGTGCACAAACTAACCAGCGGGGATGACGTGTACGCAGCACTCTACAAGGGCATGGTGGAATCCCCTGGGGCACCCCTTGCGGCCCTGCTGCGCCGTGCTGTGTTGGCCACCATGCGAGCAAACAATGCACCTTGGCTTTCAGTTGAGTTTACACTCATGGACTATGCCTTTCGGATAGCCTCCTTGTGGCCACTTCTGACCGTGTCGAGGGCAACAAAGCAGCAGCAGCAGCAGGCTGAGGTGGTGAGTAGCACGGTAGGCGTGACTGCTTCCCCCTCCGCCCAGGGTGGCACCAGTCTCTCTGATGATGCTGCTGCTGCTGCCGCTACGGCGGCAGTGACTGACGGAAATCAATACGCGGAGCAACATGCGGTGGGTGAGATGTATGAGATGATGCTTCAGCATGTGCTCGAGGCACGCCCAGATACAGAGGAGGAAGTGCTTAATACTCTCATTGACTACTTGGAATCGTCTAAGGAGGAGGTAGAAGGCGCTCTCAAGACACGCAAGGCTGGCAGCATGTAAAGCTAGAATCTCTGAGAAGAAAGGAAGAGAGAGAGAGAGAAGCCCTCTCCAAGGCACGTCAAGGGTTATGCACTGTGAATGTGGGTATTATAGCTATCGATGCACAGCTGCTCTAGATTGTGGGCTTTATATATTGGTGAGGGTTTTTCCTTTTGGTAGTTGTTTTGCATCGAGCGCTTTTTTCTCTTACGATTGATATATCTTTATTTTTTATTTACTTCATATATGATAATACGTTGCTTAAAAAATAAAGAAATGATGTACATATTTTGCTATCGTTGTTGCTGTTGTTGTTTAGAGAAAGCCTTTTACATGTATGTGTGAAAGTGAGAGAGAGAGAGAGAGAGAGAGTGAGTGAGCATGTATACGGATGGTACTAGCTGCACTGCAAGCATTCACTTTGATGACTCAGGTTGTTGTTGTTTTTTTTTAAAAAAAAACGGCACAAAGACGACGGTGACGATGTCAAAAGCACCCCACTTGATGACATCTCGCACGTGCGTGTTGATGTACTGTGAAATCCTTTGATCACTTGCTTGGCAGTGATATATATATATATATATATGCTCTTGAGGAAAAGTTAGTTTGGTAGACTTTTTTTTTTGGCGCGTTTTATTTTTATTGCTATTATATCAGTTTTCATGATGATGATAATCATAATTATTTCCTTTTGTTACCGTTGAGTGACATGCTCTCGCGTATTATCACTATTTTTGTTCTTATACATTCTTTCTTTTTCAGCTTACGCTATTTGGGTTATATGTTCGGTTTCCTCCTTTGCGTAAGTGTGCTAGCGCATGTGTTTCTTGTCAGTCCTCTCTCGGTGGTTGGTTTGCTTCTACAAAAGCGATTACGGAATCTATTTATTTATCTATTTATCTATTTATTTATTTATTTTGTGTGTGTATGCACTGCACATCGTAACGAATACGTGCGTGTGTATAAGCAACGAAAAACTGAGGACAGGGGCAAGAAGAGCGATGGGAGGAAAAAAAAAGAGGCGCAAAATTAACTTTATGAACGTGCTGGGCACCAAGGAAGATTATGCACAATTTCGTTATTTGGGAGAGAATAAAAAAAAGTAGAATATTTTACGTAATGTGGGTGAATGAGGGCGTTCGTGAATATGCGTAACTTTTTTTTTTTGGTATGGAGAGAAACAAAGTTTTTTTTTAAAAAAGGAGAAGGTGATCCGTTTTTTAAAGATTCCTTGCTTTTTCTCTTCCTTTTTTTTTTTTTAAAGTAATTGCTTTTGTTTCAGATCGTGTCTGTTCCCAGATTGTATATAGTACATTAGTGATTTTCTTTTTTTTCTATTGCTCTCCACCTATATTTTGGATGAGGAGGCAACACGTGGTCATGATTTGCGAACATTGTTTTTTCTTTGTTTTTCCTCCTTCTTGCTTTTTTCTCAGAGGCACATGCGTGTGATGGGAAGTATTGCTCTTTGCATGTGAATAATATTGCTATACATATAGCCAGAATGCTGTGAGAGCGAGAAAGAAAAGAGAGTTAGAGACGGGTGTCACCTAGAGCGAGTTCACTGTAGAGAGAAAAAGAGAGAAGGAAGGAATGTTCTCAGTGCTCTACCTCTCTCTTTCTGCGGGTGTTTTATTATTATCATTATTATGATTAGTTCTTTTCATTGTTGGTGCAATCTCGCTTCATTATATATATCTATTTTTACACACAAAAAAAAAACATTATATATATATTGTTGAAGCTTTCTTTTTGGCTTAAAGTCGCCTTTCAAAACAATGAACTAATGACACCAGCATTTACTACATATATAAATATATTTTCTTTCTCTATGATCATTATATATATTCTTTCGCCTTTTTTTTTTGATGTTTTTACTTTAAGGGATAGAAACACAACGAGTAGTTTTAGTGTCCCCTCATCATCTTCGAAACAAATCGTTTGGAGGGGGGAGGAGGAAAGTTTTTTCTCTTTTTTTTGAAAGTCTGTGCATTATTCATATCTTGGAAGAGATCAGCTCCTATCACTGATATCCCTTTCTTGCGAGTTATACATAACTTGGTTTTGTGTTGTTGCTTTTCACTTGAGGAAATAACTATCTATACGCGCTTATCTCTCAAAAGCTGTGAACGCCCTTTGCTGACGATCTACAACACATACACACATACAATTATACATAGAGTCATTTCTTTTTTTTCCCCCTCGTTGCTGTGTGCGCTCCTTTTCTTACTATTTTTATTACTGTTGACTTGCCTCTTTTTGAGCTGTGGGACACGGACTAAATTATTTCCTTGAGGAGTTAGTCGTATATATACAAACGCATTTTCATATACTCGTTACCACTTTTCTCCCCCCCACCCCACCCCTTTAGCGGGAGTGTTTCCACTGCGACCCCACAATGAGCAGTTCTCGCCTGTTACATCAAGTACCGAATCATGTCGCTTCTGTAGGCTCTAGCCCGCCGCGGAGTGATGCAGGACCTCACACAGTAGAGCACTTGCATAGTGTAGCCAACGGGAAATGTAGTGATGCCAAAATAGTCGAACCCGCAGTCAGTAGTAGTGACTATATGAGTAGTGGATGTGGAGGTAATGGTGGCTCCGCCTTACTACTCACCACCGCTGATCGCGAGGTGCTCTCGAGACAGCAGGAGGATCTGACGGAGGTGCGGCAAGTACTTCTGCGCAGGCTTAACGAATTAGGCCGTGTGTACGTGGAGACAGGCCACAAGGACACACAGCGCATGCGAGAGATAGAAGGCACGCTGCGGGACGTGGACAAGTTAAGGAGAAAAGTCTCCAGGTGCCTAGAAGATTCAGATGAGGCCCAGACAGAAGCAGCAGCAGCAGCAGGGCAGAGATACAGTTCGTCTACCACCGCACTCACGGCAGAAAACACAAGTAGCACAGACAGCCCTCACTCCACAGGAGAGTTTGCAACACCATCGAAAACGAAGCCCTCCGTGCCGCATGTATCACTCGAGGACTTTATGTCCTCATCACCGTCTTCCGGGTCCCCTCCTCCTCTTTCAGCGCTACCTTCTTCTTTCCACACGTCACCGATAGCCAGTAGCAGCAGCGGTGCTCCAGCCGTGCACTCGCATTCCGCGATGGAGAACATGGAACTGAAGCCTACAAAAGCGTCAGGAGGCGGTCTTCTTGAGGGACGGCAGGCACTGCAGCAGCAGCAGTGCTCTAGTGCAACGAGCGCACAAGCAGTGAGCAGTACCGCCGCCTACCGCAAGGCTTCTCGCCTATCACGACCGGCAAGCAGCGACATCCCGGGTGCACCACACTCATATCACTCTAGATGCTCAAGTGCTATCGCAGGGTCGGAGCCACAAACACCATTGTGCAGCACTGAGGACGCGGGGGCTGGTGCCTCGTCACCGTCGCCGGCGGCATCGCAGTGGTCGTCCGCCTGTGCATTTGGCATTGCAGCAGCGGCTGGAGCTAGTGGCACTCCGCGACCGCGGCCTCCCTCCCAGCCGCCCTCTGCAAGTCCGTATTGCCTTCAGCGGAGGCGGAGCAACTGCGACTCCGCACATGAAGAGCAAGAGCAGCAATCCCGCACCTCTGTCTACCTGAGCCACCTCACGCGGCCCAGCAGCAGCAATAAAAACAACAGTGTGAGCAGCGCTCAACGAGACCCCGTTCTCAATACAGGGTCCTCGCACTCTTCTTCTGTGCCTCCATCCTCGACAGGCGGTGACCCTTCGCTATCCACCGCCGCCACACCAGAGCGCAACATGGACAGCCACGAACAACAGGTGGAGAAGAAGACACCCGTCATGACACGTGCAAAGCTCACGAGGCGACCAGTGGTGGTCCGCCGCAACATGATGTTTGTACGGAGGCCCGCTGATGTTCCGCCTCCCAGTGGCGGCCCTACCGCAGCGGCGGCGGGCGAGACTGCCTCCGCAGCTATGGCCTCCACTAAGCCGCCTGCTACTGCTGCTGCTGCTCCCTCCACACAACTGAGGGCCTCCACGCCATCCTGTTCGCCCTCTGCTGCAGCGCTCCCGGTGCGTCAGCGTCCAGCAAGCGCGCTTCCTGCAGCTGGTGTGAGCACAGGCAGACCTTTTGCTCCGGCCCCCTCTTCATTGCTGCCGCAGGCGTCGTCCTCGTTGGCGTCGCCGCCTCCGCAGTCGTTCGTTCGCGCTGGTAGTGCGCCACCTGGTGGTTCCTCTGCTGCTCGCACAGGCCTCTCTAGTCTTGTGATGAATGACAACTTCACCAATGATCGCTTCTCGAGCTGTGGCACCCCGCTTTACAACAGCAACCACAGTACGAGTAACAACGACAACGGATCTACCGGGCCTTTCTTTTCTGAGTGCAAAGCGAGTCCTACCATTGGTGGTAGCTCTTCGTCCTTTGTGACTGCACTGGCTGCTCAAGCTTTGAGAGAGAAGGGCAATGAAGCCTTCCGCCGACAGGATTTCGCAAGTGCTCAGCAGCACTACACGGAGGCCATTAAGCTGGATCCTGCGAGCGACGTGCTCTACTGCAACCGCGCTGCCGTGTATCTTCTCACCTTCCGCTACGCCGCTGCCCTCGCAGACTGTCGCTGTGTTCTGCTACGATCTCCTGACAATCTCAAGGCGAACTGGAGAGCTGCCAAGAGCCTTCTATTTAGTAATCAAATACTCGAGGCCCGTCGCTACTACCGCACCGCGCACCGCATTGCTGAGGAAGAGAGTGGATCGAGCAAGAGCGCAGGCTCACCTAATGGAGGCGCTGCTGCAGCGCGGCACTCTTTCACTTCGATGGGCTCCGCCTCCTCTCCAAGTGGGGGCCACTCTGGGCATGTCAAGTGGCTGCGTGATCGAAAGGCCATCTTTGCGGAGGAGGAGGCTATTGGAATGGTGGAGACGTACTGGCAGCACACGCGGCACACAAATTGGGCAGAGGCGGCGGTCATTGCGCAGCGCCTTGGCGGTGTTTTTGGTACCACTGGGGCCACGAGTGTGATATGGCAAGTCCGACAGCTCGAGGCGCAGCTGCACGGTGACGCACATGGTGTCATGGAGCGAGCCATGGCACTGCGCCGCCAGCATCCTACCTGTCCGGACTTGCTTTATGTTCAGGCCAAGGCGGGTTTCTACTGCGCTCACGACACCAAGGCGACGCGGCAGAGCCTGGAGCTACTTGCTGAGGCAAAACAAGCATTTGAAACTCAGATCGCCCTGGTAGAGACCAACTTGCGCAGCTTTTGCGATCACTTACACGCTACCAGTGGTGGTGGTGTGAATAACAGTACAGTGGGAACCCCCAACAAGGCCAACGGCAGTAGTGGTGCCAATAATAATAGCAGCAGCAGCAGCGAGATGATACGTTCAGTAGAGGAGTGGATTCGAGGCTGCAAAACGCCAGAGGACAGTCGTTATGTGCAGCTGCAGCGCGCTATCCAGCTCTTTGCGAAGCACCGCGATGATGGCAACTCTGCGTATGCCCGCGCTGACTGGCCAACCGCTTTTGCTGCCTATACACGGTGTCTGCAGGTGGATGCGTATAACCACTCGCTGCTCGGCACTACGCACTGCAATCGTGCAGCGGTGTGCATGCAGTCTGGGCGGTGGAAGGATGCCCTCGCGGATGTGGGGGATGCAATCCGGTATAACCCTGGCAACGCTCGCGCCTACGCACGTCGCGCACGCATTTATACAACTCTCTTTCTCAATGGGCAGCAGCAGCAACCGCATCAGGTGGGTGCAACGCCCACCTCCAGGGATAGTCTGCTTCGCTACCTTGATGCAGCTGTGGACGATCTCGCTCGTCACGCCGAGCTTGCTCCTAGCGTGGCGGCTGCAGAGCAACTGCAAGAAGCACGGGAGCGACGGAGGGCCTTTATGGAGGTTACTAACGGCGGGGGCGGCGGCTCTAAGCGCCAGAGTGCTGGGTCCAGAGAGGGTGGCGCCGGCAGCGCAGGGAGTGGCTCGCATAGTGCCAGGCAGCGACGGAGCACGAAGTTTTACAGCTGCGATGACGACGAGGACTCTGACGGGTCTAGTGGGGGGAAAAGGAGTGGAGCGGCTAGTAGGGGCTACTCTGCTGCTGGCAGTCGCCCTGGCACCTCGACGCCTAAAGGTCCACGCACCAACTACTATGGCTACGGTTATGGCGGTAGCGCACCAGCAGGTGGCGGCGGGAACGATGGTGGCAATGCAGAGCATCAGAGAAACCTGCAGTTGCTGGGTCTTTCGCTATCATTGAGTAGAAACGGTAAAGTAGATATAAAGGTCCTCACGCGGGCGTATCGCGAGGCGGCGCTTCGCTGGCACCCCGATAAGTGGGTCTCTGGCTCTGTCAGGGAGAAGGAAATGGCGGAGCAGAACTTCAAGGACATCAACGTTGCCTATCAAGCTCTCAAGGATATGTAAGGTGTGATGAAGGAAGAAGGGGGTAGATGGGTGGAAGTTGAGCCTCCATTGTTATGTATCACTATTATTATTATTATTATTATTATTATTGCTATTATTATTATTATTGCATGTTTGTTGTTTGCTTTGCTTTTGATAGTTGAAATCTGCTAGAATTGTAGAGAGTATCCAATGCAGGGGATATAGAGAGAGAGAGACATTGTGTTTGCCCGTCAGTCACGGTACTTATTATTATTATTTTGTCATTGGAGGGTCGACCATTATTTTTCTTTGAGAGATTAGATCAATGTCGCAAGTGGCAATTTTCTCACTGCTTTTATCTCAATTTACTATTTACGTTCTTGTGTCGTCGACTTTGACATTTTTATTTTATTTTTTGCTTGGATTCAAAGGTATTCTCTTTTCTGATCCATTATACTGTGCTCACGCGAAGACGATATTGCTGTGTGTTTGTGCAAGTCTCTTTATTATTATTATTATTATTATTATTTTATTTTACCTTTTTTTTCCATCTCGAATTGCTCTGTTACTTACATGTTGCACAAGACAACCTCTAGTGAGAGGGGAACACCCAGATATAGCTATTCCATCCACAAAAAAAAAAAGCAATTATCTATTCATTCACTTCTTCATTTATGTGAACATGCATACATCATTACGAGTAGTAGTTTTGGTTTACTTTTCAAAATACATACTTTTTCTTTTTCCCTCTCTTTCTATAGTTGCAATCAAGGAAACAGCTTAGACCTTTGTTATTATTATTATTATTATTGTCTGTTCATTCATCGCGCCATTGAAGCAAGGCAAGAGAAGGCTATTTTTTTTTTTTTTTTTTTTTGAAGGAAGGAAGCACGCTAGTATTGCCATCTACTTATAATAGTCTAGCTTGCGAGCAATCAAGGCTTTTTTTCAGCCCTGCACACACACTCGCCGCCATTAGTCCCCACACAATACCACACTCCTCTTTTATTATTATTATTATTATTATTATTATTATTATTTTCTTCTAAGGTGAGCGTGCTATCTACGCTAGACACACAACACACACATATAAACATACATAAAGGGGGAGACAAAAATGACAGGTACCTACGACGGCTCCTTCAGCACTTTTGTGGATCACTATGTCCTACTTATGGCTGCCCGCTTTGAAGCGCCGCTGGAGCTCTCTCATTCGGAACTAGACGACTCCGTCGCAGAAGTTTCTTCACGTTCCAGTGCTGCTGCGGCCTCTGAGGAGTCATGGCGACTGGTCTCTGAGTGCGTGCAGACCATGTTGAGAGCCCCACGCACGGCCGAGGAGCGCGCGTACCTCAAGCACGTTGAGGCGTCATTCTTTACTCCGGCTGTGTGCCGTGAGCGGGCACTGTATCTCCAGTGGCGCTCTCACAAGGCACATGAAGACCGCCGGCTAGCACGCAAGGCCGCCAAGGCACGTCCTGTGGCCGATGCGACAGCAGGGACTCCTAGCACATTTGATATTACGCATAACTCCATCAAGTTGGATATATCGGCTATCTTTGCGGATGTACGACGTGCCCTCCCCTCGGCGCTGCTGGACTCTGATACAGACGAGGACAATGACGGCGCCTCAGAGGGGGAGGAGCGCACCCCGCGAGCGCGCCAGCCTGCCATGGCAGTGCAGGAAGTCTTCATGCGTACTGAGGATGAGGTGCGCAGGGATGCGGAGGTGGCCCGCGCACGCGATGTTTTTCTGTCCAAGGTGCAAGAGATGCAGGCGGAATTTTTCGCCAAACACCGAAGGTGGGTTGATGTGCCCGAGGCTGTCCTGGATATGCCACCGGTTAGTGGAGGCAGGACACCTAGTGTGGGGAAGGCCTCCGGCAACGGCAACATTAGCAACCACACGGACGAAGCGGAAAGAGTGACGCTTTTGGCGATGCTGCGGGAAGCTTCTCCTGAGGATGGCGCCAACTCGCTCAATGCGCTGAAGAAATCGGTGCATGTGAACCGTCCTGCTCGCCCATCGGAGGTTTCAGACGATACCATCGAGGCACTTTACAGAAATGCAGGTATGGCTGCTGGGTCGGCCGCAGGAGTGATGGCAGCACCGTATGCGCTATCCAAGGCAACGCACCTGCCCAACGGGAGCTCCAGTCATCTGGATGGCAGTGGTAATGGTGTTAGGAAGACCGGTGTAGTGGCGACTGGTAATGGTGGTGCTGCTGCTGCTGCCCGTACAGGCATTATATCGTCTGCTCCTGTCGCAGCTGCTACTACTGTGACGGTGGCTGCTAGCAAAACCGAGACGAAGGCGGCGCCTATCAAAGAAACCACGCCGCCTGCTGGACGCCACGCCCGTTGGCAGATTGTGGAATACAACGATGACGGCGCGGGTGATAGCAGCGATGACGAGTAGGTGCTTACATTCCTCATGTGTGCGTCTATCTATGCGTAAACACCTTTTTGGGGGTCTTTCCCAGTGTGAAAGCATTGCGAGATTACATATCATATATATATATATAGAGAGAGAGAGAGAAATCCTTGCTGAGGTGCGATGAGGGAGAAAAGGAAGAGGAAGGAGGGCCTGAGTTTGTGTGCACACAGATGCGAAAAGAAGCAACACGCTGGATAGCCCTACCAAGCCCCCTTACGCGCACCCATATGCATACATACATACATACACGGGCACATATATATATAAAGAACAGGTATATAGAAACTAATTGAAGGCAACAACAACAACAAAACGAAAATAAATTTCAATCAAACAGCAGAGGAACTACTTTTGCTTGGAGCTGGAGGAGTCATAAACTGATGTAAATATGAGTGGTTAGTTGCTGCTGTGTGTGTGTGTGTGTACAATATACAATTGTCGGAGCTGCATGGACGAAAGCTAAGAAATAGGAGAAAGGTTGTCGGAGGATTCGCTATACGTCAACTCCACCAGTGAGTGCATAGCTATGATTATTGTTATTATTATTATATATATATATTTTGCTTCCTTAGAGGGAAAAGCATTTATGAGGAGCGAAAAGGGTTTTATAAAAAATATAAACAAATATTTCTACTTTGCTAATATTGTGCATTTCATGTGCATATGTAAGTGCTACTATTGAAATGTGAGCATGACACTTGGAAACAGTGATATATACAAGTAACTACACGATTTCCTTCCTCCATTCTTTTCTCTTCTTTCTTTCTCTATATCGCAATGCATAGGTACAACAGTCGCGTGCACCCTCTAGTGCGACGAAGGCTCTTTTTACATACCAGCTTGCCATTGCGTACAGTTTTTGTTTCTTTGTGTGTGTGTGTAGCTTTAGTTACGTACATACGCACGACTTGATACCAATATATATTGCCATTTTTTTTCTTGTAGATCTAGATTCTATTTTTTTTTTTTGCCTGAGTAATTGTTACTGTTATCATTTTTAATAGAGTAGACACGCATATATATATATACAGTTAGATCAACCTATTCACATGTCGCGTTCGCGGTATAGCAATAGTATGAGTGCTCGTGACAGTACTGTGCCCCGGCAATACAAGAATAGGGGATGGAGTGACAACGACGATACCGATGACATGACATCTACTTCAAGTCTATGCCACACAGGCAGAACGGAAGGCCCTGGCTATCACAGCGGTGCCTCCGTAGATGGAGGAAGTTTCTTCTCTCCCCCGACAGGCTCTACTCTGCTACCAGGGACCTCTGAAAGCCAGCACGCACAACAGCAGCAACGAGCACCACAACAGGAGCGCCAGCACTCTCAGACAGACATTCGCGAATATCTCCGCAAGTATAGCTTACCCCACAAGCAGCTGCTGCTGCCCACCCAGCTATCATGCGAGCGCTGCGCCACATGGAGGGAGTCGTGTGAGGCCCTCGAAGCCGTACTGGAGCGTGGTAGACAGGAAGCAGCAGCTCAGGAGTCAAGAATGCACATGTTACAAGAGGAGAATCAGCACTTGAAGGAGTTACTTGCCTCTGCACTGAGCACAGCGAAGGACAGTAACGCAAACAATAAAAACAATAACAACAACAATATTAGTTGTAGCAGTGGTGATGTGCCACTTCACGAATACCAGGAGCTATACAAGGCGGCAGAGCGTCAAGCGGGCCTTCTGGCAGAATTGCGACAGCTGCAGACTTCGGGGCAGCTTGAGGCACTCGTCGCCTACCCACTCCAGTCCGTGCCATCACTTCCACTACAGTGGCCTACTACAGTTTCTACCAGCGCCATCACGTGTAACAAAGAAGGCGATGTGCTGCTTTCTCCGCTGACACCACAGTCAGCACCAACTCCTACCCAAGCTGCAGCGAGTGTGCCGCGGACGACACTCCAGTGCACACGTGAGCCTTCTTTTTTTACTGCAGTTTCATCAGATACTACTTCTTTGCCGGGGTCTAGTCGAGCCGTTACTCCATCACGACATGACAGTAGTGTTAGAGCAATCAAGGCTCAGCGTCATCAAGCAATAGAAAGTCACGAAGAAAACTCTCTGGCGTTGTCGTCATCGCTGCCGCCCAAGCCAGGACCGGCAAACGCGTCGGGTTCCAAGCAATGTCTGGTAAGCCCTCCCGCACCTCCGCCTGTACAGCGTGGCGGCCCCAACCACGACGGAAGCACGTTGATGAGGAGCACGAGCGCCACAGCAGCCGCGCTGAATGTTCGCCCTCGGTTTGAAGCCATCATCCCATCGAAGCTGACGCGAGAGTTCTATGTATTGCCGCAATCAGAAACTCTTCGGCTCAGTCAGCAGCAAGAGGAGCGATGGTATCTGTGCAATGACTCGGATGAATCCACGTATGCCGTTGAATTTCACTTCGAGCGTGGCCTGCGTAGCCTCGTGCCTCTCGGCGATACTGCAGTAACCCAGGAGGGTCATCTGTCGTGCACACTTTCCCCACATGAGCGCAAGCCCTTTCTGGAGGGATGTCCATCCCCACACACGGTTGTGGTGCGAGTCAAGGAGGAAGGCAGCGGGGTTGTTGCTGCTGCTGCTGCTATTCTTCCCCTTTCTCAGATGGTGAGCAAGCACAGGGAAAAGGAAGAGGAAGAAGAGGCACAAGACTTACCCTTCTCTACCCCGTCTACAAGTATCTTGATGGACACTAGCATCTCCGGGAGGGATTGTGTACCGCCACCGCCACCGCCCCTTCTCACGAGGGGAGAAGGAGATACGCTAGCGTCGCAGAAGCAGCACTCCTCCCTAAACGCAGACATGAACTGCATCACTGCAAACAGCTCCACCTGTCTGAGACCTCCCTGCGTTTCCTCCTCCTCCTTGACATTCATTGATGATGCGGGCTTGGAGCAGCGTGTCGCGGAGACCGACGCTCACACGCGCGTGTTGGTAGAGGAGATCGCCACCATGGCTCGTATGCAGACACACGCAACCCCTACTGAGCTGGCGGCTGCGTGCGGCAGGCGGGGGTTTGACTATGTGGACGCTTCATTCCCTCCCGTGACGGCGTCGCTTGGCGAGACTAACTGCCTCTGCCGAGGTTACGACCCTGGTGCTAGTAGAAGCTATGTGGTGCAGTGGTGTCCGCCTTCTGCGTATTTAGCGGAGCAATGTCATGGCGATTCACGCAGTACGCGTCCTCGTCTTTTCTCTGGTGGAAGCTCAATTGATCCTTGCGCTCTCAAAGTGGGAGTGCTGGGCAACCGCGGGCTTGTTGCCGGGCTCGCTGCTCTTGCCGAGGCGACTGGGGCAGTTGCGAGCATAGTTGCTGGCACAACAGACATGGATCTCGCCAACGGCGTGGTGACAGCGTGGATGTGCTGCCGTGGCGCGTGGAAGGCAGTACATGTCGATACCTACCTGCCTTTTGTATTTGCTGGGGGTAGTGCTGTCCCACAAGCACCTTATGGGTGTGTGAACCTCACCTCTCAGGACACCTGGGCATCCATGTGCGAGAAGGCCATCGCCAAGGTGCTCGGCAGCTATCGTGCCACCACCGTCCTCACCGCGGCTGCCACAGTTGCGCTGCTGACGGGTAGTCCTATGGAGACATGGGACTGGTGGCGCCGAAGCCCTGAAGAGGCTTTTACTGAGATTGAGGCCACCATCAACACAAGCGCGCGCGGCTCAGGAATTGTACTACTTACCACCAGATCGCTGTTGGCCATGCACCCAGATTTATCCCCCTCTAACCTCAACAGCAAAGACAACGAACAGAGTAGTGACCTTGGTGGAAACGGGCAAGGATGGCATCAGAGGAGCACCGTGGAAGAGGCCATGAAGTTTTTTGCCTCTAGCGGTCTCACTCCAGACACGTCGTACCGCGTACTCACGGCGACACGCAGTGTGGATGGGAGGGCGATGGTGCTAGTGCGCAACTGGCAGTCTCGCAGCGGCGCTACGCCCACCATCGTAGCCAGTGCAACGAGTGAGATGAATGGGAGAGGCAAAGCGGTCGCGACAGCAGTAGCAGGTGCGCCAGTTATTATTTACGAAGCAGACCCCTGTGTGTGGCTTGACTTTACGCAAGACGTGCTGCCTCACTTTGAACTTTGCCACGCCTGTTTTGACTGCCGCCGGTACCACGACGTTCGTGTGCCGATCCGTTTTGTTGGAACAGACCCAGCCTCACCTCTTCATTTACTGCGCGTGCGTGTGCGGGGCACGATGAAGCAGCAGCGTGGTAACGATATCTTTAACAGAGGGGCGGGACTTTCTGCTGTCTCTTCCTCCAAGGCCCGCCTGTGGATAGGCCTTCATCAGCCAACGTGCTCTCTTCAAGGGACTCCGCAGCCTCTGTTTGACCTGAAGATATCTCTTGTGGGTGTGGATGAGCAGTCCTCGAGGAATCAGCGACGGTCTCTCGCCACTGCGCTGATGCCTCCAGCCTACTACTTGCTTTCCGAGTCTTTTGGTGGTGAGTATCAGCAGTTGCCTGCAGTGTGGATGTTTCTCGACCTCGAGACAGACGCTGATGTGGTCTTTTACGTTTTAGCTCACTTGCGAGCAGACGCACTAGGAGACCATGGCTTGTGTTTTGGTGATGAAGGACGCAGCTACAGAACCATATTGGGTGCGAGCAACACGGAGAGTGTGAACGGTCCGTGTCGTGCCTCACCCTCCACAACTGCTGTGGTCGCGCTTCTTGCGGAGCGGCGGGATGCCTTTGAGGTGGATCTGTTGGAAGCCCCAGAGGAGATGACTGCAGCTCTCTTGCACAACGTAGTGGATCGTCTAGACTTCGCTTCCTGTGAAGTAGTGGGTAGAAGCGGGGGAGGTACAGCGGGTGCTGGCCATCATCGCATGCAGGTGAATGGGCATTGGCAGGATACGTTCAAGTGGTGAGGAGGAAGGAAGGGGAAGGGGGAGAGGGACATCACTGGTTGGGGGAGTGACGTATTGCGCCTTTTTTTTTGTTTTTTTTTTCTTTTTTATTTTTGGTGTAATTTGCATATATATATATATATATATATTCCCCAGCTAATCAATCAAAAAAAGGGGAAACATTCAACATTTTTTTTATCAGTGGTTGATGTCTGCCGCTTCTTTCCGAATTTCTTCATTTTTGTGTCCTTTACCCAAATGAAATTGCGCCGCTTTGGGTCTCCTTCTTAACTTTTATTGTTTTAACATATAAAGAGCCACACCACACCTCTCGCTTATATCTTTTAGTTGGAGGTGTATGGAGAAGAAGCGTGTGCCAGGAGGGATGGGCAGTAGTCGTCGTCGGAGTACTGGTAGAGGCCATGCAACGCCCACTGTCGCCTTTCCTTTTGTAAGACGGTGGACAGATGCTTCGCTCTGCGCTGTAGGCGCCAACGTGCTAGACATGGGCAGCACGACGATCAATTCCTCCAGTGTGGGTGGCGATTGTGGTGACACCTCCCCTCCCTCGCCGCTACCACGCGCCACTGGTCTATCAAAGCTGACGAACAGCCCTTTAGGTTTCCCGGTCAATAGGGCCAGTGCAAGCGCCTCTCACTCTCCTCTCGTACGTAATCCACAGGAGAAGGATAACAGGCATGGTGAGTCATCATCATCATCGCTTGCACGTGATGCGTTTTCTTTGGAAGTGGCTTCCGCTACTACTACTACTACTACTAGTGTAACAGAACTGCGCGCTGCCCTCATGGGCGTGCAGGCTGAAAATGTGCTGTTATGGGACTTACTCAATGACGCGCGACGGGAGCATCAGCGATATTTAAGTGGTAGTGGTGCTGCCGCTGTCAGCAGTGACGGCGATGGCACGGATGATGTTTCGCAGCTAGTGCGTTTACTGCGTCTGGAGCGGGATGCAGCCCAAGTGGCTCTCATGCGTGAGAAGGAGCGTGTCTTTGTACTTCAGCGAAGGATTGCCTCTCTGGAGCGGAGGCAGTGTGAAGGAAGAGAAGAAGAGGGTAAAGGACGAGGAGGAGACGTGAAAGAGCGCACGGAGGGTATCACAACCACAGCAACAACAGGTGAGACTAGGGGAAGGAAGGGACGAGTAAGCAACCCGCCTCCACGTGGGAGAAGCGCTACACTACCACCGGCGCGGCAGCTTGAACTCGGGAGAGATTCCAGGCGTGCTGCTGCTGATTGTGTTGATCGTACAGGGAATACTCACGCCCCTGTCGCTCGCCGCCGGTCGAAGGATCTACCATTTTCAACTTCGCCACTCCCACCTACCCAGCGGCCTTTGTTTGTGGATGTATCCCCCACTACCCCAGCATCCCATCACCAGGAAAGAAGGCGTACCATAGAAGAGAGCGAGGGAGCTGCTCTTCTGGGGATCCCAGCAACGATACCGTATGATGTCCGCGCACGCAGGTTTCTCGAGGAACTGGCGCAGATATCGTGTCTTCGTTCTACCCCAGCGCAGCGACGTTGGCCACACTCTTCTTCTTTATCATCATCTTTACCCTCTTACCAGCACAATGATCATACGATTTACACCTTCTCTGACCGCGCGCGCTCTCGCAACCCACTGCGCAACCTTCAGGCTGCGCAAAATCGTTGTAGCAAGTCTCGCAGACCAACAGACAGGGGCTGTAGCGAGTACCGCTCCTATCGCAATGCTGGTCATGCAGGTCCTCTTGTCTCCATGGACCTACTTGTGCAGTCTCCATTCCATGATTATGACAATGGATGTAAAGAAGAGGGGGGAGCAGATCACGAGGATGACGAGCCATCGTCGCTGCTAATGTGGGATGATGACATCCGCTACCTGATGCAGCGCTCGCGACAACTGCGGGAGCGAGCCGTTGCAGCAGCTGGGTCTTCCTATAGTCATCGGTGAGACGCAGGCAGAGAAACAATATGCACTGCGGGAAAGGAGATGTGTGTACATTATAAGTTTTTTTTTTCTTTGCTACCTATTTAGATATTAAAAAGAGAAACTTATCCCTCCTTCATCCTCCCAAAGAAAATTAAAAAAAACGCAACGCTGTACAAAGTGTGGGTCAAGTGCTTAGGCCGACCCGACCATCTCTGAATCGTTTATTTGTTTTCTTCTCCTTTCTTCCATGTGCACACTGTATTGTAAAACACTGATACCCTGTGTCTAGTACACACAGATAGCAAAGCAACTCTATTTTTTTTTCCAGCATATAGAGTTTACTCACATACATATACACACCATATTAGTGTGTGTGTGTGTGTGTGCTTCTCTTCACTCGCTCATATACATAGAACGGCACTACGCGTGCCAATGACCGACAGTGCGTCTTTTCTCAGCGGTGTGTTCGCGTATCCTGCTCGTGAATCGTTGCTACTAGAATGCCCAGCCCTCTTGACGATGTGCTATCAACACGTAGCAGGAGCTCTCGGTACAGGCTTGTCTGTCCGTGATCCCTTCGCGAACTCGGAAGCCTCACACCAGTACGACGCTGTAGGCGAGCTGCTCGCGGTCACCTCTATGGAGGATCTGCTAGGCCGCGTGTTTGGACAGAACTGTACCAGCAGTAATGGCACTAGTAGTTCTTCTAAGTTTTGGGAGGCTCTTCGAGAGGCACTCCAGGTGGCATGGGATCCGTCGCCAGAGTCAGCCAGTAGCGCTGTCGTCGTGTCTTCCTCCCCTTTATTGTTGCACTATGTTGGCGGAAAGCCGCGCTTTGTGCTCCCAGGACAATCGTTGCAGAGCATTGAGCTCGCCACGACATCGCTCCACAACGCCCTTGAGGCGAGCCGCCGCTTCTTGCGCAGCATCACTGCCTGCGCGCTCGCTGGCTCGTGTGCCTCCCTCACTGGCTCACGACAGCAGGAGCTAGTGGCGATCATGCAACTGGCCCGGCTGGTGCCTCAGACAACCGCCAATGTCGGAGAAGTAACGGCAGAAGGACTCAACTTCTGTATGATGTCCCTCCAACAGCAGTGGTGGACTCTTGTGAGTGCCACTGTAGACCGCGTGCTTGCGGTGACACGAGCACTGGGTCGTGCGGGTGGCGGCACTGCCGTGGTCACGAAGCCGCTTCTGTGGCAGCTGTTGAGTGTGATTGCGATGCAGAACACCTCGCAGCACATGCTAGTATTCCCTAGCAAGGACGAGGACGTGGCTGCATACTACCTTCTCGCGCGTCTTGCTGAGATTGGGCTCGTGTATCCCATTCAAAAGAATGGCCAGCGCTGCTTTGTGGTGTCACCACACTACCAGCATGCCTTGGAGTGGCAGGCCACTGCCCCTCTTTGCTTATCCTCCATCTTGGCTTCATCCTCTTCTGCGAGCAGCACCTCGGAGCAAGTCATTCGCCGCGAAGACACAGACACTATCATCACTGAGACGAACTTCCGACTGTACGCCTACACTCGAAGTCCTGACCTTCTTGCCATTTTGGATAAGTTTGCCCGCAGGGAGGAGCAGGTAAGCGAGGTGCTGGTGTGCTATCGCGTCACACGTGACTCCTTCGCAGAGGCACTCTCGAAAGGGCTCTCCGCGGGGCAGATCCTGCGCTTTCTGTCTCTCAAGGCACACCCAAGCATGCTGAGGCAGTACGGTGAATCCGCGCACGTCGGGGAAGTTAGCGACGGCGAAGGGGCGGCGGCGGCAAGGAGTTCGTCGGCTTCTTCACATGGTGCTCGCGGGAAGGCTGCTGCTGCTGCGACTGAAGCACTCGCGATCCCGCAGTCTTTTTGTGATCAGCTGCTCATGTGGGAAAGCGAGTGCCGACGGGTCATCTTCCAGAAGCATGTGGTGCTGCTGCGTAACATGACTGCTGAGCAGCAGGATGCGGTGCGCGCGTATCTCAGTGAGGCGGGAGAGGCAGACGCGGTGGTTCACTGTGAACCAGGGTACATGGTTGTTCGTGAGGAGGTGTATGAGCGCCTGCTTGCCCAAGCCGTGCCAGAGGTGTGAATTTTGCGAACATATATGTGCTAAAAATTCGTTGCATTCAACTCACGAAGAAACCACAAAGGAAACATATTTACATAATTTTGGAATAACATGTTGCCCAAGTGACAAGCAAATCGTCATTTTTCTTCGAAATCCTTTCTCTCTTTCCCCATTTTTCTGTATCTTCCCAATCATGACGCACGTCTTTCCTCTTTTTTCTTATCTTCCGTCCTTTTTTTTTTATGTGCTATCTACTTTGGAAATAGTGTGGTGCACTTCTGGGGCTACCTGGACTGTGCGGGAGAGAGGAAAAAAAAATCATCGATAAGCAACCATTATCACATTTGACTTTGATTAGGCTCGCTAGTGAAAAGTTAAAGAAAGGAAGTTTTCGCACTTGTCCACTAAGAAAGGACGGGTTGCAGTGTATACTTGCCTTTTCAAAAAAGCAAAAAAAAAATCTTGTGACCGGACACAATAAACTTCTTTATCATCACAGAGGACAGCTCGGTTGCATATTTGGCCAATTTTTTTTTTTGCTTGAATCCGTTGTTCGCATTCTTTCTTTCTTAAAGAAAAAAATAGGACGTTAGGTATACGAAAAGGAAAAATACAGTTATCTGTGCAGTATAGCCCGCGCGCTCGTTGATTTTTCATTTTCTTTTACTATTCATTGTCATCCTTCAGCAACAGCAAATACCACAAAAAGATCAGAACGAGACTAGGGGAAAATATGATGCGAAGAGGCGCTCCTGAGTGGTTCACGCATGGCAAGGCCCGCGAGCGTATGCATCGCTGGTGGCCCTGGGTGGTGAGTAGTGTCTGTGCTGTGCTGTACGCGTACAATAGAGAGCCCTTTGATGAGGCGGCAGGTACGGTAGTAACAAAAATACGCAAGCCGCTATTGAAAACAATGGAGTGGATCGAGCTGCACGATGTGGATCCCGAGACGATGGCGCTAGAACTACCTCCTGACATGGTATTTGGACCTCTTGAATTTCCCAAGCAGATGCGCTTTCTTTTAGCGGCTCTCAAGGCCGACAACGAGCTCGCCGATGGCTACCTCGCGCGTCTCATTACGGATTACATGGACCTCTCTCTCGATCCCCCGAACCTGACGCAAGACGACATGGTCGCCGCTGGCGGGAAGGAGCTCCTTGACTTTGCCGTGGACGACTTCACCAATAGCGGCACACGGAAGTCGCGCAAGCACATCTTCTTTCAGCCCGACGAGTTTCTGCGTCTAGTCAACTGGATGGCGCCGTATCCAAAGCTTACCGAGCACTTTGTGAAGGACTGCAACGGAGTCAGCTTAATCTTGAAGGCTCTGCGACACAGCAAGGATCCGTACGCACGTGTGCTGGCCATGCGCAGTCTCACGCTCCTTTCTTTTACTCAGAAGGACGACGGTGATGTGGAGCGGCGCGTTGTGCAGTCGAATGGCGTGAAAACAATTATAGACACGTACATGCGCAGTACCGGTGATCCAACCGACACTCGCTTCTTTACGCTCATGCTCTCCTCCATTCTGCGGCACTACCCGGTCGAGGGAGGTCGTGAGTTCTTGGCTGCTGATGGTGTGGAGGCGACGGTCAACAACCTCAACATCGCACGATACAAGGGTGTGCCACAGCACATCCGTGTGCTTCACGATGCCCAGCGTCTGCCAGCGACTGCGTATGGAAGCAAGCCAGTGAATTCACGCATTGAGGATGCTCAGTTCTTGGGTGTTGCACTGGGCGTTATTGAAGCCTTCCCAGAGTTTTACGAAGCAACCGGGGATCTTCTTCACCTCCTGCTTGATGTTGTGCCAAAGTATGCGAGGCCACTGGAGCTGCTTGAGTACCGCGCGATGCCAATCCTATCCAAGTACTACGTCAGGTGGCGCGACGATTTCGCCTTTCAGACCGATGGTCATCGCGCAATGGTGGCGAAACTGTTTGAGATAATGCTAAACGACAAGACGTGCCAGCGTTGCTACGACCCCAGCGTCGCCACACACGAGCTACAGGAATGCATGAAGACTGCAAAGGTGGCGGTGCAGGAAGAGAAGGAGAAGAAGGTGTCCGCTGTCCCTGCGTGATTATGACTGTGTTATTGTTGTTGCTGCTGCTGCTAAAGAGAAAGAGCCTTGATGTTTGTGTCGTGTAAAGATTTGTGGCGGTGGTGGGAGTATGTGCGATGGTTAGGATGAGGTGGCAAAGTTGGTTGCGAGATGATGGGGTGTGGGTGTACTCCTCAGACGTTGTTTGCTGTTAATATATATATGTAGTGGTTTATAGCTGTGGATGATATTGTAGTCACTGGCGCTCAAGCAAAACAAATTGTTACTCTCATTCTTACGCATACACACAATTGTGGGTGTACCTGTGCCCCATGTGTGAACATGCCGGCACGGGCTACTTCCAATCAACACTTGGGTTGGGCATGGCCTCCTATGTTTCTTTTCTTTTTTGTCGCTACTGCGCAGCTGTGTCAAAAATTAATCGTGCTTTTCTATCCCCCTCTATCATTGCTCTTATTTACTTTTTGCTTTTTTTTGTTGTTGTGGGGAGAAAAAAAAAAAGCAGAGAAGTATTGTCGGTAAGGAAAGAGACGCAGACAGATCAATCAAAAGAAAAGAAAAGAAAAGAAAAAGAAAATGATGTCTAGCGAAGAGGAGCAGCGGATTGATTACTGCAGGAAACACAACATTCACCACCTCTTTGAGCTGCTAGCGACCAAGGTGCTCGTAGATCGTCCTGAGAACCCTTTTGAGTATCTCCGCACGCTCATCGCCTCCGTGGAGGAATCAGAGCGCAAGAAGGGCAGCTACGACCCCACCACTATCCACTACGAAAACGCAGCAGATGATGGTGACGGAGAGAAGGAGCTGAAGCGCATCACACTGGGTACGTTTGGACTCAATAATGCAGGTAAGACCACCTTGCTCTCTGCCCTTGGTGGCAACGTGATCACGGACAGCACGCCCACAGTTGGCTTTACACCAACACAGTTCCAAACCGATGACTTTGACATCTGCATGTTCGACCTCGGTGGTGCTGCCAACTTCCGTGGCATCTGGGTTCACTACTTTCACGACTGTCATGGCATTATTTTTGTGCTTGACTCCTCAGCCGACGATGCCACGGTCGCTGAGTCCCTGCAGGTACTCAAGGAGACTCTCATGCATTCTTATGTGGTGGGCAAGCCAGTGCTGGTCTTGTGTAATAAGAAGGACCTCCCCAACAGTCGCCGCGAGGCGGTGGTGCCGGATGGCTTTATAGAGGACACTCTTCAAGAAGCCTCGCCAGATGTGCCACTTCCCCCGTACCGTGTAGTGGCCACGTGTGGTATTAAGGAGGACGAGGATGTGGATAGCAGTGTAGAATGGCTACTGAAGACGGTGTCGGATGACTACGACCGCCTCGCTGCTCGTGTGAAGGATGACACGAGGAAGGTGAAGGAGGAAAAGGATCGTCAGCGTGCGGAACGGCTTGCCGCTATTCGCGCTGAATCCGAGGTAAGTTGATGGAAACAGACAGAGAGAGTGAGGCAGAAGAGAGAGTGAGATTGATCAGAAGAAGATGATGATGACTATGCCTTAGCGTGTTTGTTTGTGTAAGGAGAAATCAAAAGGAATCAATCACATGACTCTGGTGGCGAGAAGAAGAGAAACTGAGAGGCACCATGTAGATGTGTGTGTATGTGGTGTGAATGTATGTTGTGGTCATGATCACTTATGTCTCTGTTTGTAGTTGTATTCGTTTCATAGAACATATGCACGCATAGACGTAAATTTATGGTTTATAGAGAGAGAGGGAGAGAAACAAAGAGACGGAGGTACAGTTGCTGCTATCCGGTGATTTTGCGGCATATATATATATGTCTGGATATGTATCAGTGAGGGTGTTTTTTATATACTATTCTTCTCCTCAAAGGCAATCAAGCCTAATAGCGAGAAGGTGGTGTGATGTGACAATGCACATGTGCGCAGACAGCACGCTTCTCTATTACGACTGAGATCACTGGATGTGTGGTGAGGCAACGAGTCAAGAGAGGCTCATGTGAGGAAGAGATCATGTCTCTTTCTTTTCTATATACTACAACAAAGAAAAAAAATGTATCTTTATTTATTGTGCTGCTTCCTGCACAACACGGGTGTTTCAACGAATGACGTGAGACGTTTGATTCCGCTTATATCTTTTCTTTAGTCTGCGCGGTGATTATCTTCATTTCTGGTACCGTTTTTATTCTTTTCCTCTCTTCAATTTTGCGTGTGTTTTTTTTTTTCACTTTCGTCATATGCCTTGCTACAAGGAGTACTTTGAGGCTTCCTGATCAGCTAGACAAAGTTTATCAGCGGAGAGCTGAACTGAAGAATTTTTATACTTCTTTGCCACTTGATATAACTAATCTTTTGTCTATATATATACCAACACATTGTACAATTAGAAGCGACGTACGTTACGGGTAAAGTAGAACCCCCCTCCGAGAAAAAATAAGAGAAAACGCATACATACAAACATACATTATGCCAACTAGACAACCCTTACCGCAGGGGTCCATAGGCGGTTCTCTAGAGGTGCGACGCACCACGCGGCATTCTTCATCCCCACTATCTCCATCACCGTCCGTGCGTGGGGACGGCTTGAACGACTTTCACTTCCCGAATAGCAATAACGCATCTGCTTTTCTCAGTGCATCAGGACGCCACAGTAACAGTAGCAACATCAATAACAACAATAGCTCTACTAGTAATGTATTGAGTCGTCCAGCGTCCCCGCAGAGACGGCCGACGCCCGACCAGGCCAGCCCTGGGCGTGCGATTAGTCCTCGTGTTCTTGCGTCTTCAGAGCTGCTCCCAGCACGTCCAGATTCCTCCATCGGCGCTACCAGTAGTAACCCTCGAGTACGGAAGATCAGTATTTTAGACGTGGCAGCGGCGCAGAACTTGGTCCGCAACGCCAAGGCGAGCATTAACTTCACCGCTCCTGAGAGCGTAACCGCTCTGAAGGTGCTGCGACGCCTGTTATGTCCACTCATCATGAAGGCGCTGTTGAGGAGAAGGCGGAATCAGGCATGGGCCGGGGTGTACCCACCGCGACTCTACACTATGGAGTCCGTGACAGCGGCCATTCACGCGTCGAAGTCACTGTTTGCGAGCTGGCCGGAGGATCTCATTGAACTCTTCGCGCAAGAGGCCATCTTTCAGTACTACAAGAAGGGGGAAATCGTTGTCTACAACCGTGAGTCCCACCTTTCTAGTGGTCTCGTGGTGCTACTGCACGGGCAGCTCACGGAGCAGCGACCGAGTGAAGGCAAAGCGAGTGGTAGGAATAGCGACGATAGCAAAGGCCATGACAGCAGTGATCGACCCATTCACACTCAGAAGAGTCGCACTCGCTTTGCGCCTGATGTGGTCTGTAACATGTCGGTGCTCTGCGAGGATCGTACGATGAATCGCTTTACAGCGAGCGAGCAGGTGGACATTGCAGTTATTCCATCACGATGGATCTGGGAGGTGATCAACAGCTACGTGCTGGAGTCCCCTCTGGCGGAGTCGGTGCTGGAGAGCATTCGCTTCTCTGTGCTTCCGCAGCGTGCGGAGATGGTGACCTCGACGTACTATGCCACCTCAGTGGTACTGCAGCGCTCGTGGATGTGGGCGTTTCTGAGCGGCAGTGATCGCGTGAAGCTCGCACGGGCTATGGAAACGAAGGTGCTCTGCTTTGGCGATGTGCTGTATGAAGAAGGGACGGTGTGCCCGTATATTTACTTCGTTCGGAGGGGCACTCTCACTGTGGTAGTGAAGGGTGAGCCGCTGCGTGTGGTGGAGCCAGGCGCCGCCTTTGGCGAGGTAAGCGTGCTCTTCAACGACCCACGCAATAGCACCGTTATCGCGGGTAGTGTGTGCGAGTTGTACGCGCTGCACCGGAGAGATTTGAACCATCGCATGGCCAAGCACCCCGAGCTTGCCCGGCTCATTACGCTCAAGGGGCTCGAGCGCCGCCAGCGGTGGATGGAAGAGGGTCGCGTGCGAGAAGTGTTCAGTCTCGTTTCACTCCTCGGCGGCGTGCCCTGCTTGAGCCACACAACCGATGCCATGCGAGAAGAAATTGCTCTCACCGCACGGGTGGTGGCGCTGCCTGCAGGGCATTACACCGTACGCGCAGGTACGGCCTGCGACACGCTTTATGTAATTGGCCGCGGCAGTGTGCGCTTGGGAGGTGACGGGAGTTCCAGCAATGCGGGCTTAACCTTCACGGGCAGCGCGGTAAGTACAGTCATGGGTGAGGTGCGCAGCGCTGGTGACTTCTTTGGGGAGCTCTGCCTTCATCCCCATCTGTGGCCTTTAAATGTGGTCACGGAGACCTCGGTAGATGCGTGGGCCGTCACACGTGACGACATCGTGGAGGTGCTGCGTGGCCACAGCGCACACGAGCAGGCGCTGGATATCTGTCAGCAGGGCATTAAACTGTATCGCACGCAGAGAGGCGAGGGGAGCATCATCGAGGGCGACGGCGTCGTCCCGAACACACCCACCAGGGGCGGCGGTGATGCAAAAGCGACGGTCTCTCACACCACCTCACTCACGTTTTCACCCATGCCAATCATGCAGATCGACGTTGCGAAGGCAGTCGCGCTTGCAAAACAAGATGCGGATGCTCTCAAGGAACTCGACTGGACGAATTACATGCGCGCCAAGGCTCAGGAAGCTGCCGCGGATGAGGCAGAAGAGGAAAAGCGAAGCAGCAGAGGCCTTACCACTGTGAAGTCACAGCCAAGAGAGCTACGCCAGGTGGACAAGGATGTGGAGAAGGCAATGCGACCCAAGGTGCAGACGTTTATCTCTATTCCCCCCAGTACCGTGCCAAGCTCTGCGGACTGCGACTTCCCTGGGGAGGTCGAGGAGCTTCAGGCCATCATTGTCGAACAGCTGCTGCTGACGCCATCCGAGGAGCAGCCGAGGTTTCTTCACCAGGTGAACAACAGCAACGTGAAGCTTGTGACAGAGGGCAACGAGGTCACTTTCACTCCGTACAACACAGTCATTGAAGTGGCGGATTTGGCTGGCGAGGAGATCTTTGTGCCTATTGGGGTGAGCAAACTGGAAGAAATTGGTTCCATAAACTCTGATGGCGACTGTAGCGCGGAAGACGGTCACCTGCTGAGCGATGGGCTTGCTGGAAGCGGCTTTATGCACAGCATCGGCCGCCGCAGGTCCGAAGACGCTTCCAACGCGTACACGCAGAACTCACGTACATTCATCAGCCGCAGTCTTCTCATGAGGCCCCCATCTGGCCTCCCCAGCGCGAGCTCTCCACGTACCACAACATCACAGGCTGGTGGCGGAGGCATCGCCAACAACTCCTTCTCTGCCGCTGTGGTCCCCTCTCCTCTCTCGGACTTGCGCTCGCCACGCACAGCAGCTGTGAGGCCAGGCTCCTCAGCTGTCCGACCTAGCACACCGCGCGTGAGCCTCTCTCGCCCAATGAGCTCCTCTGAGCAACTGGCCGGCAGCGTAGGCAACTCGCACAAGATGCGTCCCGCCAGCGTTGATCTCTCGCAGCACAACAAGGTCACGCCTGAGAAGTCGAACGCCATGCTGGACCGCTACGTGAAGATTGAGGACCAGGACTACTTCAAAAGTCTCACCAAGGTACTCCCACTGCATCAAGAAATGTGGAATCCTGATGAGGACGGCGGCATCATTGCGGGAGTTGGTGACGCGCAAGTTCAGGACGCGGCCGAAGCTAGTGGGCCCTTTGTGCTGCTTCTGATGCATGTTCGCGCGTGTGCCTGCATGGATCCTGCTGTGCTGCAACAGGTTGAGCAGCCAATCCTAAGAGTCTCCGTCGGCACACGTACGCTCTTGATAACACCGCCGCTACCTTTCAAAGAGAAGGTGAGGTGGCCTATTGAAGTGGCCTCCTTTGTGCGGTTTGTGTCACGAAATGCAACCCTCACGTTCGCAATATGCGATGGGAAGGCTACGAGCCACGACAACGCACCTGTTGCCGCGAACGACGGAGTCGCTGCTGCTGCTGTCTATACATGCGAGCTTTCTATGGATCACGTGGATCACAACAGTGGCGTTGGGCAGCTTGTACTCAAGTTTAGTAGACTTACTAGCGTTGACACGACAGCGAGCAGTCGCAGTGGGGGTAGTAAGCGCGCCCCACGCTTGGTGCTCACGCTTCTAGTTGTGACCGCCTCCAAGTACGAGACATTGAATAAGCAGCTGAGGGGAGAGAGTCCTAGCACGGTCGCTACGACCAGTCGCAGCAGCTGCAGCCCAGGGACTTTTGCGCGGGGAGAAAGTGATGCCAATCTACGCATAGTAGGCAACAGAGCCGTCATGGGCGATGCGTTGTCTGAGGTAGGTGGTGAAAGTGAGGGCAAATGCGAGGAGGACAAGAGTGAAGAGGACGGGGACGGCAGTAGCATTTTCCTTCAAGTTCTTACCATCGAAGAGCTGAAGCACCGTGTGGAGGCCTCCGTCACGATTCGTGTGCGAAAGATTGAAAGCAGCCACGCTGAGAACGGTGCTGAGGATTCAGCACACGAAGTGGCTTTGCAGACACCCCGCATTTCACCGAAGACGCGCACGCCGGCGTGGACTGCGACTGGTTGTGCTGTGCAGCTAGCAGGAGACGGATACGCGCGCTTTGAGCTACGCCACAAGGAAACGGTTGTGGGCTTCTGCGAGGTTTTTCTGGACGACCTCATCTTTGCCGGTCCCGGCACCCGACTGCTACCGCTGGCGCCACCCAACGATAGTGGGGATGTCATGGGGCTGCTGCGTGTCGCTGTGCTGTCTACACACTTACAGGGTAAAACAGAGGAAAAGTTTAAGCGCAGTGTCATGTTCTTCCATGCCGAGAGCCTGTCAATTACCCAAGATAGCGGTCACGCTGCACCACACTCCGCGATGCCGCCAGATCCGTTTGTTGTCCTACGCAACTCGGATGGCAACGTGCTGTTGAAAACGCCGTTGTTGTACGGCACTTTTCAAGGTCAATGGAGTGCACAGGAGGCGTCGTGCTTTGTCCCGTGTCCTGCTCTATCTGGTAGCGTAGCAGCGTATCACTTAGAGCTCTATGACAGCGATGAATCCTTGCTGATTGGGCGAACTACACTCACGGTGACTGGAGCCGGACTCGGCCCTGGTACCCGTTTTGACGTGCCGATGGATCCGCTTGGGCACATCATGGTACGTGTGACGGCGCACTGCCTTCCTGTGATTACGCAGTGCGACCCTCAAGATCCGCGTGCAGCTCGCAGCAAAGCTCACTTTGGTCGCGGTGATCCTCTAGTGCTCTTGCACCTCCGCGCGTGCCATGATCTGCCTGGTGGAAAGGCAGACATATTCCGCACAGACGCCGTGGCCACCGTTGTCCTCGGCGCTACTGGCACTGCTCCTGCTGCTGCTGCTCATGGGAAAGGCGATGTAGTTCTGCGCACGCCGGCATGTCGAGGCACCACAGCACCGCAGTGGGCTAGGAATGTAGCGAGTGTCTTGCTGCAGGTACGCCCTCAAGATAGCCAGTTGCGCGCTGTTTTCAACGTATTTGATGGGATCGTAGACGAGGCAGACCATCTTGGTGGAACCACCATGTCGTTTGGTGAGCTCTGCACGACCTCTTCGCACACATTGGCGCTTACAGCGCCGCCGGTGGAAGCAAGCAGAGAAATTGGGCGAAACGTGGGCCTCATAGAGGTGGATACATACTGCGGTCACGAAGGAGCGCAAGTGCTGCTACCAGGCACTGCCGTCTTTACAGAGGAACAGCTACACATCGCACGTGCCGCGGTAGAAAAGGATACCAAAACTTCTGTGATGACGGGTGCAATCTGTCGTTCTGATGGTGGTAGTGGTGGTGGAGCTGCGTCTCAGATACGGGTCGGGCTCACCACCCTTTGCTCCCTTTTTTCTTTTTCCCCAGTCGCGGCCGTAGCTGGGCAAGATGCGCTGCAGCCTTTGCGGAACATCCGGGTGACGTTGAGCACGCATGAGGGTATCATCCTGGAAACGAAGCTGGAAAACGTGGATACGCCCTACGCTGTTTTGGAACCTACTCAAGCATGCCAGGTCATCAGCACGCGGAGCGTTGGCGCTGGGAACCCCATACGCGTTCTTGTAGAAGTAAGTGAGGTGGGCAACACTAAACAAGCAAACGCAAAGAAGCAGTCAAGTGCTGAGGAAGAGACAGGACACTGGTACACTGGCGTGGCAGAGATCACGGCTCGGATGCTTGCTTCTGTGAAGGCGGATGGTACGTGCGTGTATGCGCTTCCGCTCAGCCCAGTCAGCGCAGCGAGCTCGGGCTCATCTACTAGCAAGACTGTCGGCAGGCCCCCGACACCAATGGGTCGAAACAGCACCAGCGTCATGAATGGCGAGGGACGCCTGCTGACAGACGGAAGGCCCGTTCTCTCTGTATACCTCAGCGGTATTACTGGCAAATGAAATGCTTAGCTGCACTATATCAAACAACACGGTGGTTCTCCATATTTCCCCTATTGCTGCTGTGGTAGTAGGCTCTTGGATGAGAGGAAGAAAAGGAGAGGATTACAGCATAGTCTTAGATAGTTGTCACCCACTATTTTTTTTTTTTTTTTGAAAGGGGGTGTCTCATTCGTTTATAGTTTATTTTGGATCTCTAGAGAGAAGGTCATTTTGGTGAGGATGCTTCCGAGTACATGTTTATGTGTTCGTGTGTGTGTGTGCGTGTGTGTGTGCAATAGTTTTTACCCTCTCTCTCTCTATATATATATATATATATTTCCTTTTCCATTTATTGCAATGTTTTGTGTGTATTTGCTGATGCTTCATAGAAAAGGAATACGCCATAGCAAGCCAAAAGGAGAACCAAGTGAGAAGGTATGATGCTTCTTTACTATTGTTGCTTTATAAAGACTGCAATGGCATATGCGAATACTTCTATATTTTCTCTGCTTTTCTATTGATTTACTACTTTTCCTTCTTCTTCACCTTCTATTTGTTGCCCTTTTCTTCTTCTTTTTTTTTTGTACTATTGTTGTCGCCCAACAACAAAAAAAAATGTGTATATATACGTCACAGACGAGCGAAAAGTTCGATCGTTTATTCTCTTTTTTTTATACATTTTTCATAATATTATCGTTCTTTGAAAGAAAAAGGAACCGCTATATCAAAAATAGGTAATCAAAGCACCCCAAGCGTAAAAATACATACAGAGAGAGAGAGAAGAAGAAAAAAAAAAGGGAGCGTGACATACATTCAAGGAAGCTTCATAAGCAAGTTTTTTTTTTTTTTAGATATCAAGAAACATTCAGATTGTTCAGTTCTCATTAATCGATTCGTTCTTTGAGATCCTTTTCTTTTTGTCTACATATATTTTACAACCTTTACAAGTCTCACTGTACCTCATTCTACAACAACAACAAAAAAAAAACGAAGAGAAAACGATAGTTACATTCACTATCGTTGAAGCAAGCTCAACTGTTTTCCCTTTGTTCCTCTTCTGCACACGTCTACGATAATAGGAATTAGAAAAAATCCAGCAATAGCGAACATCAACAGAAGAAAAAAATGGACTATAATGGGCCGCAACCCATGGGGACCTACTCGCCCACCGGGCCTGGCATGATGGGGTCTGGCTACTACCCCTCAAACGTGAGGAACACGGGCATGCCTCCACACATGTCACACCACAATGTACGGGGCATGTACACCATCTCCCCAAACCCTCACAACGCACACAACTATGTGATGCCACAGCATGGACAGTGGGGCTGTGCCGCGGGCTTTCAAGGTGGGCCAGGCTGCATGCAAAGCCCTCCACCAGGCATGATGGCCTCTGGCAGTGGGGGTCCAGGCGGCATGTACGAAGGCGGTGCCGGCGGCAACTGGTATCCGCGTTACAACAATAATCACGGCGGACCCCTGCAGCACCAGCAGCAGCACCGAGGCGGTGGTGGACACAACAACGATGTCTATGAAGTGCACGACAACCAGTTCAAGGTATCCATATCTGTCCCCTCAAGTGACATTGTCAGTACTGCGGGCGGAGATCGTCTTCTCAGCCAGCCACCTCAGCCGATCGCGTACGGCTCGCGGAACATCTTCCGCGTTTGTGAAGCCTTTCACGAGGGATACTGTGCGAGCGGTGAACGCTGCCACGACGTCCATGTACGCCCGGAGTATCTCAATACAACTCGCATGAACCTCTCTTCATGGCTAATGAGCCGTGAGAACGACTTCAATCAGGCGCGCCTTCGTGTTCCTGAGGTCACCTTCAGAGTATTTGTCGCGGATCTAAAGGAAATTGTCGAAGTACCTGCGTCCGCTCTCACCTTTACCAAGGGACTCTATGTGGACCCTACTACACGTGCGAAGCGCACACGCGGCATCTCGCACCAAAACAGCCAAGGCCCTCCCATTGCTGCTCAAGTCCCAACCAGCTGTGGTCTTTATGGCACAGACCCGAGTCAGTGTAAGTGGGGAAGGTGGTGCAACCAGGTCCACATTGACGCCAGCTGGATGCAGCAGAAGAAGGACGAGTTTGAAGCATGGTTCAACGAGCTGGAAGGCAAATATCTCCGACTCCCAGAAGACCACCTCTTCATTGTGCACGATCCACAGATGAAGGTGAGCGTGAAGATGCCCAAGTATGGCATTGCGAGTTTCTCGCGTGGTCTGTTCCAAGGCTCCAGCAAGAAGGCCCCAAGCGTTTGTCTGCTCTTTCAGCGAGGCCGCTGCACCGCAGGCTCGTGTTGCAACCAGATCCACGTAGTACCAGAGTACCTCAGCTATGTTCGAAATATGACTGGGCTAGAGTCGAACGCGGCCACTCCCCCAAACAAGCTGGAACAGGTGAACGCTGAGATGAACCGCTACTGCACCGTGTTGCGTGAGGAAAGGCGTAAGGAGGTGGAGCTGCAGCTTAGTCAGCTACAGCCGCAGCAGCAGAATGAGCAACATCAACTGGAGCAACAACAACAGCAGCAGCAGCAGCAACAGCAACAGCAGCGGGAGGCAGTAACCCCTCCTGTCCCCTTACCGTCGCAGAGAATGTCACCCACACAGCTGCAGCGCCAAGCTCCAGTTACATTGGGACGCCCTGGCGTAGGCTCGCAGTACGACTTCATGGAAGGCGACCAAGAAGGCCTTATTGAGCACATTCAACTGGACGACGAGATGCTCGCGCTGGAGGAACAGCCTAGCCATTTGAACCGCAGTGAATCCGGCACTAGCGTCAACTCCATGCACAGTGGCACTGGTGGTGGTGGTGGCGTGCACATCAACAAGAACGGCAGCTATTGCAACAACCCGTACAGCAGCGTGACGTCGATAACCGATGCTCAGACTCCCTTTAGCAACTTCAACGTCAACGGACTCAACTCCGCAATTGCCATTGGCGGTGTGGGCGGTACCATGGATCGTCGTGGCCGCAGCATTGGCAACGCCTCCTACTCATTCCCTCGCACCCCCGCAGCGAGCATGACCGCTCACATGGGGAAAGTGAAGCCCGTCCGCGTTGTTACACGCATTGAGCAGCCAAACGACACCTTCAGTACCAGCTGCACCGGTGTGCTTCTCGAGGAAACACAGGCCAGCAGTGGCATGGAGAGCAGTTGTGGATACATGGGAAGCGGGGATACGGGGAACGCGCCACCCAACAGTACCAGGAACGACGTTTATGACAGCAACATCGCTGCTGGTGGCGGGAGCACGCCCGTTATCTCCAATGACGTGCGCGCGCGTCAGCGCCAACAGCAGCAGCAGCAACCACAAAGTTATGCAGATCCAACGATGAACCTTCCCCAAAGCGCCAGTGGCGATATATACTACCAAGCCGGAGAACTGAATGCAAGCCTCGACTTGACGTCTTCTCCGCTGGTTTTACTGAATGCCAGTGCTACGTTGAACGCGAGTGCCACAAACAACAGCAGTGGTACTCACTCTCAAGCGCCAACTATGCCACATCAGCAGAGACAGTCGCTGGAGTGCAATGGTCTTCGTGTGCATGTGAGCCCTTCGAGCAGTCTCACAAACCGTCCTCGTATGAAGGGCAACCTCTCGCCCACGGGGCAGAATGCGCGCGCGTTGCAGAAGCAGCAGCAGCACGAGGGCACACAGTCGGCCGATGCTGGAAGCGGTCGTATATCTCCTAATGCTTAAAACAAAAAGAAGCATCTGCATTCAATATGTCTGAATATTGTTTCTATTTGACCCCTTTTCGGGCGCGCTCTGTCACGTCTATTTTGTTATTTTCTCATTCATTTTCTTTTTGTTTTTGTTTCACCCTTATCGGTATGGTTCTACTCCGTTATGCACGCCAAACTAGAAGAGGTTCTCTTAATCCCCTCCCCACCCCCATATCTATTCACCTCTGTACCTATATATGTGCATGCCTCTTCTTGACTACAAGGAAACGCAGTGTGAGAACACACACACACATGATTGGTAATACGTGTACGCTTGGAGAGAAAGTGAGAAATGAGGGAGGAGAGAATGATAAAGGTATGTGCTTGGATACATTCACTTAGGTCTCCTGTGTGGATCCATAAATGCTGGAGGAATGAGCGAGTGAATAGCAATGCAGCATTCTGAAAACCGGCAGTGGGGCCACTATTTGCTTTTTATTTTTTTGGGGGTATACTTTCTGTGTACATTTAAACGATGAAATACACTTTTTGCTGATTATTATGTTTTAGTTTCGCTTCTTGCCTTTTTATATACTTTTTTGCTAAGTTTATAAAGCAGCTAAGGTGTTGCCCGCACCTATGTCTTGCTACTATCTCACTCTCTCTATATATATATACATATGCTGTTGCTATTCATCCAGGATTTAAAAAAAAGAAAAATATTGGTGCGTATGTCTTTTAAGGAAAGAAAAGACTATGCTGCTCGCTTGCCTATATACGTTTTCTGGGGATGGTGACCAGAAGCATATGTATAAAGGAAGAGATTAAAAGATATATATATCTATATATCTTGTATGTGTGAAAAGTGATCATCTATCAAAGGGCTAATATATATATGCATATATAGGTAAATTCCTGCTTTGAGTGCTTTCCACATCGGCTAGCAGACTTTTTTTTTTTTAAGCATTGCGTTCGACGGTGAATATGTTGTGATATATCTACGTTGTTTTTATTGCTTTGCATGTTTATACGTGTGTGTGTATTTATTTTGGAGTATTCGAGGTCGTACGCTAGCTTCATTTTAAATGTTTTTCTCTTTTTTTTTTCTGTGATTTTGCTATAATGCTCCAAACGCTGTCAGTGTATAGATGAAGTTGAACCGTTTGTTATTTCACGGTTTGCTTATTATTATTATTATCATTTTTTTTTCTCTCTCTTAAGGAAAGGGCCGAAACAAGGCGTGAATGTGATGCACATGAATTGTCATTTCTTTGTTCTATATCGCCTGTTGGTTTAGTAGCTTTGGAGAGGAGCAAAAAGGGAAAAAGTGTTTGCTATCACACTAAATGGGAATAATCTATCTGAGCGTTCCGTTTATATATTGTTTATGTGTGATTTTGGCATTGATATTGCCTAAGCACGCTGAAAGAAAGGAAAAGCCAAGGTAGTGGTCGGCTTATTTAATGCTAATTCTCTCTTTCTTTCTTTGCAAAAATGCAATTTGATGAGAGTGGAGTAAAGCGAGAAAAAAAACAAAAGGAAACATCATTGCAAGTGTGTGGATATGTTATTATTATTATTATTATTATTATTCGTGTTGTGGCGCTTGCAATGGCCTTTGCTGAGAATATGTATATGTGTGTGTGTGTATGTGTATGGGCATCATTTGTTTCTTCATTTTTACTTTTTATAATATTTTGTTGAAATCACAAGGAGAAGCGTGGACCCTTTTCTATCGCTAAGGAGAAAAGAAAATAAGAGAAAGCAAAAGAAAACAGTAGGCGACGAAAAAGAAGCGATCCCTCTTTGTATGATGCGATGCTTCACTACACCTTTTCGATATTTTATCTCGCTTTTCCTTTTTTTAATAAAAATAAATAAGAAGTACTATTACTTATATTGCTATTTTACTGGAAGAGGCATTTGGATATATCTTTATTTTAAGTATATATTTTTTTGTTTGCATTTTTATTTTTCTCTATTTAAAGATCGTTCGTAGGTACAGAAAAAAAAAACTAAATAGTGGCATTGTTGCTGTTTCTTTTAAAAATATATACAATATATTGCGATGTCATGGCTTGTGATAGTGCATTCGTGTAGAGAGACACATTCCTGAGTGAAGAGAACGTGTTCCTTCTCAGTCATTTATATTATCATCACTTGCTGTTTTTGTTGTTGTTGTTGTTGTTGTTGAAGCATAAGTACATATCAACCAAAAACAATTCTGTTACTCTCTATTATATTATATTGTTTTTGTTTGTTTGTTTGTTTGTTTGCCCTCCCTCTCTCTCTGTTTTGCAGTATATATGGCTGTATGGATAGTATATGTTTTCTCTAGAGAGAGAGAGTCGTTATGCCATATTTTTCTTTCTTTGCTTTATGTGTATGTGTGCGTGTGTGTTTCCTGGTGTTCTAATATAGTAGCACTTTACCCATACATGAAATGTTCTCAAATTTCCAGAGTTTATTCGAAGTGTTGGGCCGTTTTTTATTATTTATTATTATTATTATTATTATTTTTTTCATTTTGATATGCATGATAGTCCTGAATGGCTCTGAAAGGCAGTTGTGTCGCAAATATATAAAACTTTATTTTTTTTTTAAACTTTTTATTTTACTCCGAAAGAAGATATGAGGAAAAGGGTTGATGGAAATATGGTGTCACTAAAAAAAAAAAAAAAAGTCAATTGGTCCATTCCTTTTTTTCATTTTTTACTTGGCAAGATAGACAAAGGATGATCAACACAATTGTCTTTCTGTTCTCTGTGATTTACGTTTTCATTTAATGCCTGTACACATTTGCTACTGCTTCCTTTTCTTTTACATCATCTTTTTTTTTCTCTCTCTTTTTTTTTTTTTTGGTGCGTGTGTGTGTGTGAAATTGCACTGTTGCACTTCTTCCTGATTATTTAGGCATAACACCTATAGAAGTCACATTTTTTATATATCAAGGATAACGTGCGCTACTGAACACACATTTTTTTCTCTCTCTCTCTCTCTCTTTCTCTCAAGTCACGAGTGGAGATGACTTCGGGTGCTTCACCACCGACAGAATTAGAGAAGAGGGGCACCGCTGTGGAGCCTGGCGTCTATCGTGGCAGCGCAGCAGAGCCTCACGCTGCCGCCGTGGAGCGGCTGAGACAGCAACGAATGCTCATTACAGCTATGCGTGCGGAGGAAAACCAAAGGAGGGCGTTGACGGTCTCCACAGCTTCGGTGGCGGCGTCCGCGCCACATGTACAGACAGTATGGCAAACTGCTGTTCCTTTGCTTCGACTTCCCAGTGAGCAGTTGGCGCGAGCGGAGGCACCGAACCTCACCTCTGCTACTGGTTCCACTATCCCAGCTGCCGAAGCAGATGTATTGAACCAATATGCAGCTCGCACAGCTGCGGCTGAGCGGGCGCTGCGGAGACTGCAACGTGAGAATGATGGGCTGAAGCGTAGTGAGATAGACAGTCGCACACAGCGGCGCACCTTGGAAGGGACGATTGTGAGGCTTCGCACGGAACTCGAGAATATGGGCTCCACAGTGATGGATCAAACGGTCACTCTTAAGGCTGTTTCACAGCAGATGGAGCTGCAGCGACGTGACCCCTACCATCTTGTGAAGAGCAGGAGAGAGGGAGCCACGCTGGAGGCGGAAGAACTGTCTCAGCTGCGAGCAGAGCGAGATGCCGTGGCGGCGCAACTCAAAGCCGTTAGTGAAGAGCTGGCTGGGGTGCAGAGGACGCTAGAGGAGCAGAAGGACAGGGATGTCCCGGAAGAGATTGAGAAGGAAGGCGCTGAGGAGTGCCATCCACATGACTCCACCTCTCGCTCAGAGCTACGGCGCATGGTGCTTGCACTGGACCCCGTCTGCGCTCAGCTTGCTGGCTCTTCGTCTCCTCCTTGTGCAAGTGCTAAAGAACAGTGTGAGTCAGTGTTCCATGTGAAGCTGGAGGTGCTTTCGTGCATCAGTCTTCGCTATCCCCGCGGTTTTTCAGGTTCCATGAATCCTTACGCGATTGTGATAGGTCCCCTCGGCACTGTGCTGGCCAAAACTGGAACCCAAATGCGCACGACGGCGCCATCCTTCGAGGCTGAAGGAGTGTCATCACCATCCGTACCAGTACCACACGGATTTCACGCCATTAGTGATACCAATTGGACCGTTACTTTTCAAGTTTGGTCTCAGCAAGACAAGGAGCAGGCGGGAGCTGAAGACGGAGACGTGCTGCTGAGTAGTGCTGTGGTGCCAGTGAACGCGCTTCTCTCGGCGAGGACCCGGCGTGGTGGAGTAGGCGCCGCTCCATCATCCTCTTTGCATACTGTGGCTCTCAAGTCTGTTGGCCTTACGGAAGGGGGCGAAGGGAAGGAGGCGGACGCGGGATTCATTTGTTTTGAGGCCATTGTCAACGTGGTTTGTGGTGGCACTGCTGTTGGCGCTCAAGCGGCGAAGGACGCCTCACTGAAGGGAAATGCAGACAAGGTGAAGTCTGCTGCGCTAGCTGTGACGACTGGTACCTCACGTACGCCCTCAGCCGGAGCACTCACATGCGTGGGAGGTGCGGAGGTGCTTGTTCAAGTGTTAAGTGCACGTGGGTTGCTTAACAGAGCGGCAGGAGAACCGTCCAACCCATATGTGGTGGTACTCGATGAAAGTGGTGACCTCGCAGCCGCGCATGGTAGTAGCTGTCTAGCAACTCCGCACGAAGTGATGACAACCAGCGTGGTGAAGCGTTGCTCAGAGTACCCAGTGTGGCATGCCGCTCTTGCCATTCATCGGCTGCGTGCGGACGTTGGAGCGGGTAATTTGCTATTCCGTGTGTACGACAAGTGTCACGACGGTGACGGCGAGGGTGACTTCTTGGGGGAGGCCCGCATAGCCAAGTCCTCATTGCAGAACACACGATTAGGTGAAGGAGGAGGTGAGGGCGGGAATGCGTTGACATTGATCCTGCAGCCGAGGGCACAAGAACCGCTAGACTACATTCGTCAGTTTGAACATCGGTTGGGATCTCTTACAGTACGTTGCTGCCGCATCGTCAGCGAAGCGAACGCACCCCGTAGCGTCGCTGGCATATCTGTGCTGTCTAGCACTCCTCCTCCTCCACCTTCAGCTGTTGCACCTACCACTGCCGATGCTGCTCCAGTTGTCACGCAGGCTCGCACTTCTCGTGTTCCCAGCGTTGCTTCCTGCGCTGCTAGTGGCCGCAGTGAGCTAACTGGTGCAACAGCAGCAGATAAAGGCAGCACTACTCATACTTCTACTCCCCCTTTACTTCGTCCTCTCGCATCTGCTGAAAGCGATAGCCCCGCTGCAGAGCAACCTTCGTCCTCTGGGGCGCCTGCTGCCACTGATACTGCACCGGCAGAACTCAAGCAACTAAGTAGTGCGCACTCAGAGAAGGATAAGGACGTTGCCATATCTGAGCATCTCGTGGAGGCAGCTGTCAAGACCAGCACTCCGCTGTCGCCTCCTGGAGAGAAGCTAAGGTCTATAGTCGCAGAACAAGCAGAAGAAGTACAACCACTAGAAGTGGATAGAGCAGCAACGGCGACAATGCCATTCCCCCCTTTGCCACCTCCTGCAGCTGTACCGGCGCCGCCACCGAGTGTTGTTGTGCCTTTGCCTCTACCACCCACTGCTACTACTGCTGAGGTGCCTTCCACCACTCTAGAGCTACCAGTAGCAACAGCAACCACGCCCGCTTCCGCGGCCTCCCCTAGCACACCGCTTTCTTCACCAAGCGTTTCTCTGCGCATCTATGTGAGGGAGGGGAAGAACCTGCTTGAGAATGGGGATGAACTTCTTGATGTGCTCGGCCACTGCGATCCACGCGTTCAGGTGTGTGTAGGGGAGCAACTTGTCTACACAGTGCCAGAGGTGCACGCCGCCGTGAAGCCTACATGGACCGAGGAGCAAGG